>JAVIAB010000041.1:50305365-50410365 GCA_032433765.1 Megaustenia siamemsis | reverse complement strand
GCTTGCACAGAACAGAGACAGATGGCGAGATTTAATAAAATATCTTTAAAAGAAAACTGCTAGAACAAAAAAAAAAAAAAAATTCATATAGGAGAAGGTGTATATATATATAGAGTAATATAGAAGTAGATATTTCCAGAAAACCTAAAATCATACAAAGGTGGAAATATATTAAATATGAAAAAAATATGTACCATATACTAAATGAAGTATTCAACAAACGCAGTGATAGGCTATGTAAAGAAATTAAAATGTCTGATTGTAGTCAATAGAAATAAATTCATAGAAGCTTCACAAGCAATCAAAAGAAAGAACACAAAATCAGGAGCAGAACACCAGTGCATGCATCCTCTTCTCCTTCTTATCGTTCACACGTGAAGTGGGCGTGAATCCGTTGTGTCGATAGTTTAGTGGAAAGCAACCAACATACATGCTTCGTCCTGGGCCCTGACAACCAACATACAGCCTTGTCCCGTGCCCTGATAACCAACATACTACCTTGTCCCGGGCCCTGACAACCAACATACTAGCCTTGTCCCGGGCCCTGATAACCAACATACTTGCCTTGTCCCGGGCCCTGACAACCAACATACTTGCCTTGTCCCGGTCCCTGACAATCAACATACTTACCTTGTCCCAAGCCCTAACAACCAACATACTTGCCTTGTCCCGGGCCCTGACAACCAACATACTTGCCTTGTCCCGGTCCCTGACAACCAACATACTTACCTTGTCCCGGTCCCTGACAACCAAATACTTACCTTGTCCCGGTCCCTGACAGCCAACATACTTACCTTGTCCCGATCCCTGACAACCAACATACTTGCCTTGTCCCGGTCCCTGACAACCAAATACTTACCTTGTCCCGGGCCCTGACAACTAAATACTTACCTTGTCTCACGCCCTGACAACCAAATACTTACCTTGTCCCACGCCCTGACAACCAACATACTTACCATGTCCCGAGCCCTGACAACCAACATACTTGCCTTGTCTCGGGCCCTGACAACCAACATACTTGCCTTGTCCCGGTTCCTGACAACCAAAATACTTTCTTTGTCCCGGGCCCTGACAACCAACATACTTACCTTGTCCCAAGCCCTAACAAACAACACGCTTGCCTTGCCCCGGGCACTGGTAGCCAACATACTTGCCTTGTGCCGGGCCCTGACAACCAACATACTTACGTTGTCCCACGCCCTGACAACCAAATACTTGCCTTGTCCCGGGCCCTGTCAACCAACATACTTACCTTGTCCCATGCCTGACAACCAACTTACTTGCCTTGTCCCACGCCCTGACAACCAACATACTTACCTTGTCCCAAGCCCTAACAACCGACAAACTTGCCTTGTCCCGGGCCCTGACAACCAAATACTTGCCTTGTCCCACGCCCTGACAACCAACATACATGCCCTCCCCGGGCACTAGTAGCCAACATACTTTCCTTGTCCCGGGCCCTGACAACCAACATACTTGCCTTATCCCGGGCCCTGACAACCAACATACTTACCTAGGCCAACGCCCTGACAACCAACATACTTACTTTGTCCCACGCCCTGACAACCAACATACTTGCCTTGTCCCACGCCCTGACAACCAACATACTTACCTTGTCCCACGCCCTGACAGCCAACATACTTACCTTGTCCCACGCCCTGACAACCAACATACTTACCTTGTCCAACGCCCTGACAACCAACATACTTACCTTGTCCCACGCCCTGACAACCAACATACTTACCTTGTCCCACGCCCTGATAACCAACATACTTACCTTGTCCCACGCCCTGACAGCCAACATACTTACCTTGTCCCACGCCCTGACAACCAACATACTTACCTTGTCCAACGCCCTGACAACCAACATACTTGCCTTGTCCCGGTCCCTGACAACCAAATACTTACCTTGTCCCGGGCCCTGACAACTAAATACTTACCTTGTCTCACGCCCTGACAACCAAATACTTACCTTGTCCCACGCCCTGACAACCAACATACTTACCTTGTCCCGAGCCCTGACAACCAACATACTTGCCTTGTCTCGGGCCCTGACAACCAACATACTTGCCTTGTCCCGGTTCCTGACAACCAAAATACTTTCTTTGTCCCGGGCCCTGACAACCAACATACTTACCTTGTCCCAAGCCCTAACAAACAACACGCTTGCCTTGCCCCGGGCACTGGTAGCCAACATACTTGCCTTGTGCCGGGCCCTGACAACCAACATACTTACGTTGTCCCACGCCCTGACAACCAAATACTTGCCTTGTCCCGGCCCTGTCAACCAACATACTTACCTTGTCCCATGCCTGACAACCAACTTACTTGCCTTGTCCCACGCCCTGACAACCAACATACTTACCTTGTCCCAAGCCCTAACAACCGACAAACTTGCCTTGTCCCGGGCCCTGACAACCAAATACTTGCCTTGTCCCACGCCCTGACAACCAACATACATGCCCTCCCCGGGCACTAGTAGCCAACATACTTTCCTTGTCCCACGCCCTGACAACCAACATACTTGCCTTATCCCGGGCCCTGACAACCAACATACTTACCTAGGCCAACGCCCTGACAACCAACATACTTACTTAGTCCCACGCCCTGACAACCAACATACTTGCCTTGTCCCACGCCCTGACAACCAACATACTTACCTTGTCCCACGCCCTGACAGCCAACATACTTACCTTGTCCCACGCCCTGACAACCAACATACTTACCTTGTCCAACGCCCTGACAACCAACATACTTACCTTGTCCCACGCCCTGACAACCAACATACTTACCTTGTCCCACGCCCTGATAACCAACATACTTACCTTGTCCCACGCCCTGACAGCCAACATACTTACCTTGTCCCACGCCCTGACAACCAACATACTTACCTTGTCCAACGCCCTGACAACCAACATACTTACCTTGTCCCACGCCCTGACAACCAACATACTTACCTTGTCCCACGCCCTGACAACCAACATACTTACCTTGTCCCACGCCCTGACAACCAACATACTTACCTTGTCCCACGCCCTGACAACCAACATACTTACCTTGTCCCACGCCCTGACAACCAACATACATGCCTTCCCCGGGCACTGGTAGCCAACAGTGAACATGGAGATCACGGCCAGCACTTGCCTCTATTCCCTTTATTATCACATCTTCTATATTTCCCACAAAAGTCAATTCTATTCTATTCCTCTTTCTACAGTCTTTATGTTATGTAATTAGCAACATGAAAGACGGATGGGAAAGTATCATTCTACTTAGGTTACCAATGTCTTACGTTGTCTTTCCTAACCGTTCTGGAAAACATGAGAACGTGACTGTGCGTTAATTTTAAAGTCTTGAAACTAGTCTCTTGACAAACTGCCAGCCTGGGAGGATACGTATGCAGGCAAAAATAAAGAAATAGAAGTCACAAGACAGCACAGGTATATACATCCTTGGTAGTAAAGAACAGATGTTATATCTTTAACACAAAAAAGTGAAGATTATAAAATTATTTTTTAAAAAGTTATTGTCAAGCAATTAACATTAACCCTTCTACAACACTAGAACAGGACACAATAAACTGAGAGATCACATGTACAAGTGATTCGATTTGAGGAAGCGGACCCCACTTCTGGTTACGGTCCATACTGCGGAATAAGATGGTTAATTTCTGTAGATGCGTTCTGGAAAGACAGAGCCGTGCATTTGCTAGCAAGGATTAAAACTGCAGATTAGTTCTGGTGTCTCTGATATTGTCTTGTAGTAAAATGCTGTGGGCTTGGTGTTATTGATATATTAGTTCCGAACATCACGTTGGATCGAGGCTGATCTACGTCATTAGATTTGAGATGGGCTCGTTCTATAACATAGGACAGGATATCCCCACCTGGTAGACACGTTGAATATGCTGTTTATATATCTGGTAGGTTTATATCTAGTAGGCGTGTATTTAGAAGGCTTATATTTAGTAGGCTTATTTTTAGTAGGCTTATATTTAGAAAGCTTATACTTAGTAGTCTTATATTTAGTAGGCTTATATTTAGTAGGAATGAATTCCAATGAATTCTTGGAGAAGACAGATGGAAGCAGAGATGAAGATGATGGGGAAGACATGGAATGATCTTAAAAGAATGGCAAAAAATAGAACGACTTGGAAAGTGTTTGTTGAAAACCTATGCTCCACTGGGAGCTAAAAGGTAGAAGAAGAAGATATCTAGTAGACTTATAGGCTTATATCTAGTAGGCTTAAATGTAGGCTTATATCTAGTAGGCTTATATCTAGTAGACTTATATCTAACAGATTTATAGACTTATATCTAGTAGACTTATAGGTTTATATCTAGTAGACTTATAGGCTTATATCTAGTGGACTTATAGGCTTATATCTAGTAGACTTATAGACTTATATCTAGTAGACTTATAGGCTTATATATAGTAGACTTATATCTAGTAGACTTATAGACTTATATCTAGTATACTTATAGGCTTATATCTAGCAGACTTATATCTAGTATACTTATAGGCTTATATATAGTAGACTTATATCTAGTAGACTTATAGACTTATATCTAGTATACTTATAGGCTTATATCTAGCAGACTTATAGGCTTATATCTAGTAGACTTATATCTAGTAGACTTATAGGCTTATATCTAGTAGACTTATAGACTTATATCTAGTAGACTTATAGGCTTATATCTAGTAGACGTATAGGCTTATATCTAGTAGACTTATAGACATATCTAGTAGACTTATAGGCTTATATCTAGTAGACTTATATCTAGTAGACTTATAGGCTTATATCTAGTAGACTTATATCTAGTAGACTTATAGGCTTATATCTAGTAGACTTATATCTAGTAGACTTATAGGCTTATATCTAGTAGACTTATAGGCTTATATCTAGTAGACTTATAGGCTTATATCTAGTAGACTTATAGGTTTATATCTAGTAGACTTATAGGCGTATATCTAGTAGACTTATAGGCTTATATCTAGTAGACTTATATCTAGTAGACTTATAGACTTATATCTAGTAGACTTATAGGCTTATATCTAGTAGACTTATAGACTTATATCTAGTAGACTTATATCTAGTAGACTTATAGGCTTATATCTAGTAGACTTATAGGCTTATATCTAGTAGACTTATATCTAGTAGACTTATAGGCTTATATCTAGTAGACTTATAGGCTTATATCTAGTAGACTTATAGGCTTATATCTAGTAGACTTATAGGCTTATATCTAGTAGACTTATAGGCTTATATCTAGTAGACTTATATCTAGTAGACCTATAGGCTTATATCTAGTAAACTTATAGACTTATATCTAGTAGACTTATAGGCTTATATCTAGTAGACTTATAGGCTTATATCTAGTAGGCTTAAATGTAGGCTTATATCTATTAGGTTTAAATCTAGTAGGCTTATATCTATTAGGTTTAAATCTAGTAGGCTTATATCTATTAGGTTTAAATCTAGTAGGCTTATATCTATTAGGTTTAAATCTAATAGACTTATATCTAGTAGGCTTATATCTATTATGTTTAAATCTAGTAGGCTTAAATCTAGTAGACTTATATCTATTAGGTTTAAATCTAGTAGGCTTATATCTATTAGGTTTAAATCTAGTAGGCTTATATCTAGTAGGCTTAAATCTAGTAGGCTTATATCTAGTAGGCTTAAATCTAGTAGGCTTATATCTAGTAGGCTTAAATCTAGTAGGCTTATATCTAGTAGGCTTAAATCTAGTAGGCTTATATCTAGTAGGCTTATACAAATGAGGAAGATACTTTGCAAGCCATTTTTGAAAATAAGAACAAGAAAAAGAGTTCTTAAATGTTATGTAGAGCTAGATTTAACATATGGATGTGAATCATTGACAATAGGACAACAGACAAGAAAATCACTGGATGCTGTAGAAATGCGGTTTTACAGAAGAATGTTGGGAACACTATGAACAGCTAAGAAGAGTAATGAACACGTTTTTAAAGAGGCCAAAGCAATAAAGAGAGCCGATATCCAATATTAGGAAGAAACAATCATCATTTGTTTGACCATGTAATGAGAAGGGGACAGATGGAATATATTGTGATAACACGGAACATTGAGGGACAAAGAGGTAGAGGGAAGCAAAGAGAAAAGATACCAGATAGCTTAAGAGAATGGCTTGGCAAAAGGTCAACAACAGAAATAACCGTCGAGATCGAAAGTTGTGGAGAGACATGATCACCCATGCCAGTAGATAGGTACTTGATGATGAGGCTTATCTCTCTAATGAACTGAAATAACTGTGACTCTCTCTTCAGGCTAAAATGATTTAATTTTCAGAGTCTCGTAGTTTGTCAGTGCCTTAACTTTCATCATTTATGAGGTTATTGATATACCTACTTCGATATATGTCAACAGAAATCAAACTCATTTTTAATATAATTTCTTTACTGTCAATGCTTAATAAGTCTTCCATTATGTCAAATTAAACATACTCATCACATCAACATGACATTAGGTCAGGCGGCACCGAAAGTGAACGCAGCTGAACTGTCCTTCGTCATACGATATCATCATTCATCGTAAACAATCGGAATATCGAAACACGATCCGGATGAAAAACACAGCTCACGGTGCACACAGTGCAATAAACTCAGTAGCTTCAGGCAGCAAGCCAGTATAAGGAATAAAAGAATAAAGAATAAGCAGAAATGAGTTATTGAGTTATTAGCGGGTCATGATCATTGCAATCCGAACATGTCCATAGGTGCTCAGATCCCCTCCTCAGCAAGTCCCGCAGTGTCCAGCCATTGACGACTCCAGTTCTGTGTTTGTTGATAAGTCTTCTTACACGCCCACTAAGTTTCTCGTTTCTGGCTGTGCCAATCTTAACTCCCATATTTTTCATCCGAAGGAGTGACGTGGACTCATGTTTGTCGAAGTCCTGTGTTCTTCCCACCTCCCGGAGGGCATTAATGATGTCAGGCCGGTCCATTGATTGACCGTCCTCAACAATAGCGCAGCTTAGCCAACCTGTCTGCTCTTTCATTTCCCCGTTTCCTCGCAGTATAGACAGAATAAAGCATGGGAAGCCAATATCAGAGGTAGACTTTGCAGCTTACAACGGAAAGCACCAGGGAGGAAGGAGGAAAGCTTTCTGTTGTCATCAACACTGACCCAACGACCATGACGGTTGTAGAATAAAAAATAAGGGAGAGATGAATTGGTCTGAAAGGCGCATATGCGGAGGTCAGACTGCACGTTATTAATCCCACGGTAACAGTTACGGGACTGATCTCCCCTTATTAATGCTACATTGAACATCGCAGCATGTTCTGAATATTACCACAAAACGAAACTAAACAAATTGAACAATTATATCTGGACTTGTGACATAGCTGAGTAATTACTGGGATAACAACACAACAGAAGGAGAAGAATAACATTAGGGAGAACAAGAGAACGTTCAAATGAGTTATAATGGTGAGTTCTATTTCTGAGTTCATGAGATATTAGTTCAAATCCCTTATAAATGTTGAGACATATTAGTAGTATAGCAGGAAGGATTTGCCCCGTATTTAGGCGTAAATTAACAAAGATATATAAGAGGCGCCTTTAGCGCCTAATGTACACGAGAGACAAGGGGAGTTAATCGGTCGTGCGACGGCGTGACCCCTCGTGCAGCGGGCGCCGGATCACGCGGGTGCGTGGTGACCTCGAGGCGGATCGCGTGTCGGCGGGTGACCCCTTCAGATTAGCTCGAGTGGTTCGGACAGCGTGCTATCGGATCGGGGATTATCTCGGTTCGGTGGGACGCTATCGCACCAGATAGCCGTTAGAAAATATTTATAGCTATGTAGTTGGGTGTCTGCTTAACGTTGTACCATAAATGAAGCATAAGGGTGAAACAGTTAGAGATTACTGGTTAGTCTAAGCTGGTAGTGTAAATATGTTCCTCGGTGTTAGTGGTTCGCTATCTCTCTCTCTCTCTCTCTCTCTCTCTCTCTCTCACCCTCTCTCTCTCTCTACTATTCCAGCCTAGATTTCCCTCCATTGAAACACTTACTCATTCTCTCCATTTATCCCTATCATCGCGCCTTCCTTCTCTCTCTCTCTCTCTCTCTCTCTCTTTCTCCCCTATCCTCTCTTAGACTTCTAACCTATCAGTCCACCCTCCGCCTCTCCCTTTAGCTCCCCCGCCCTCCCTCATATTTTTAGCGTCCCTCCTATTGTAACACTTGATTATTCTCACCATTTATACCTAGCATCTCGCCTTCTTTCTCATAGGCTTCTCTCTCTCTCTTCTAACCCCTACTAGACTTCTCTCCTACCATTCCACCTTTCTTCCTCTCTCTCTCTCTCTCTCTCTCTCTCTCTACCTCGCCTAGCGTTCCGCCTTCATTCGTATTTTTACCTTACCGCCAGTGTAACACATTAATAACATTGAATATCAATTACAAAAAGACTTGAAATATCTACTTTTTAAAGAACCAATAAGATAAACATATGAAAAACGAAGGAATAATACACTCGACAAGGCTTAACAGACGTACTTTATACACATCACCATTAATACAACTGAAATTCCTTTAATGATAACCTATCACATCGTTATGAGCTAAGAGAAAAACAGAAAAAAAAAATTCAACTTACACCGTAAAATATACCACTACAACACAGACCGCTAGACTGAACAGTACTATGAAAATAAACGTCCGTGAATCAAGCGCGCTTATAACACGAAGTCTCACATCCGACTAGTTTAAATATAATCTGGTAAATAAAATTTGGACGACACTATTCCACCCTCGACTAACATCTAGGCTAACCAATCAGAGAAGAGGATTTCTATTGGACACCCATCAACGAAATAACTGACCTTTAGATTAACCAATCAGAGAAGAAGATTTCTATCGGACACCCATCAACGAAATGACTGACCTCTGGATTAACTAATCAGAGAAGAGGATTACTGTTATCGTGATAACTGACCTCATTTTCAACTTGAAGTGCTGTCGAGTCTGATGCATGGGTTACTTTAAATCGATTCGGTCCTGATACAATCCACCTAGCGGGTCAATGGTGGGGGAAATAATACAAGTGGCGGGTTACTTGAACGCGTTTTGACCTCTGATACAATACCAGGAGTTTCATGACAGTTATAAATAGTTGGATACAACGAGCAGGAAGTTATATTCAAGGTCCAAAATGTTAGACCAAATCACTAAGATTTTACCGCCAGAACACACAAATTTAGGCTCATATTAAAAAGTCGACCTTAAAACCATACAAATCTACTCCCATACCCATAAAAGTTAGACACATCAAACAGATAATTACTTCCAAACTCCAAAAAGTTAGACCAAATCACGCCTCGATCGTTCTCTAACATTGCGGAACTTGTGTCCCTCATATGCTATTTCAAAAGTTGTCTTTGTCAATTCAAAAGCTGTCTTTGTCAATTCAAAAGTTGTCGTTGACAATTCAGAAGTTGTCTTCGTCAATTTAAAAGTCGTCATCTGTACGGCAGAAAACAAGGCGGGAATATCAGAAACCAAGGAGGGAAGGTCAGAAACCAAAGAGGGAAGGTCAGAAACCTAGAAGGCAAGGTCAGAAACCTAGGAGGCAAGGTCAGAAACCTAGGAGGCAAGGTCAGAAACCTAGGGGGCAAGGGCAGAAACCAAAAAGACAAGGGCAGAAACCTAGGAGGCAAGGTCAGAAACCTAAGAGGCAAGGGCAGAAACCTAAGAGGCAAGGACAGAAAACTAGGAAGCAAAGGCTGAAAAACACACGTACTGCGATTTTTACCTATGATGGCAATTTTATAATTGTTACCCTCTTAGCATTTTTGAGGGTTACGCCCATAAAATCGGTAAAAATCGTAAATTTTCACTCTAGGCATACCCCAAACTTTATTTTAGACATCCCCACACCAAAAATTAACTTAAAAATCACTTTTAGGATTTTACCCCCCTTATCATTTTTTGAGGGTTACGCCCATTGAATTGATAAAAATCGTAAATTTACCACGTAGGCTTACCTAAAACTTTATTTTAGACATCCCCACACCAAAAATTTACTTAAAAATCACTTTTGAAATTGTTACCCCCTTACTATTTTTAGGGATACACCCATAAAATCGGTAAAAATCGTAAATTTTCACTCTAGGCATACCCCCAAACTTTATTTTAGACATCCCCATTGCAAAAATTTACATAAAAAACCACTTTTAGGATTTTACCCCCTTAGCATTTTTGAGGGTTACGCACATGAAATCGGTAAAAATCGTAAATTTTCACGCTAGGCAACGCTAGGCATACCCCAAACTTTATTTTAGACATCCCCATTGCAAAAATTTACATTAAAAACCACTTTTAGGATTTTACCCCCTTATCATTTTTTGAGGGTTACGCCACTGAAATCTATAAAAATCGTAAATTTTCACGCTAGGCATACCCCAAACTTTATTTTAGACATCCCCATTGCAAAAATTTACATTAAAAACCACTTTTAGGATTTTACCCCCTTATCATTTTTTGAGGGTTACGCCCCTGAAATCGATAAAAATCGTAAATTTAGCACGTAGGCTTACTTAAAACTTTATTTTAGACATCCCCATACCAAAAATTTACTTAAAAATCACTTTTGAAATTGTTACCCCCTTACTATTTTTAGGTATACACCCATAAATCGGTAAAAATCGTAAATTTTCACTCTAGGCATACCCCCAAACTTTATTTTAGACATCCCCATTGCAAAAATTTACATTAAAAACCACTTTTAGGATTTTACCCCCTTAGCATTTTTGAGGGTTACGCCCATGAAATCGGTAAAAATCGTAAATTTTCACGCTAGGCATACCCCAAACTTTATTTTAGACATCCCCATTGCAAAAATTTACATTAAAAACCACTTTTAGGATTTTACCCCCTTATCATTTTTTGAGGGTTACGCCCCTGAAATCGATAAAAATCGTAAATTTAGCACGTAGGCTTACTTAAAACTTTATTTTAGACATCCCCATACCAAAAATTTACTGCCCAACTAAAAGTGCACGGACATGCACCGAAAGACAATAGATTTGGCACCGATACTGTTTCGTACAGTATCGGTGCCAAAGCGCACGAGAAGTAGTATGTTCGGGTATGTACACCGCCACACCTACTAATAGCTTTTTGTTGTTTTTTTGTTGGAATTTGATATGTAGGGGTGTCAAATATTATGTGGGAGGTATGCCTTGAGGTTATATTTCAATTTTTTATCGATTTCAGGGGCGTAACCCTCAAAAATGGTAAGGGGGGTTACAATTTCAAAAGTGATTTTTAAGTAAATTTTTGGTATGGGGATGTCTAAAATAAAGTTTTAAGTAAGCCTACGTGCTAAATTTACGATTTTTATCGATTTCAGGGGCGTAACCCTAAAAAAATGATAAGGGGGAAAAATCCTAAAAGTGGTTTTTAATGTAAATTTTTCCAATGGGGATGTCTAAAATAAAGATTGGGGTATGCCTAGCGTGAAAATTTACGATTTTTATAGATTTCAGTGGCGTAACCCTCAAAAAATGATAAGGGGGTAAAATCCTAAAAGTGGTTTTTAATGTAAATTTTTGCAATGGGGATGTCTAAAATAAAGTTTGGGGTATGCCTAGCGTGAAAATTTACGATTTTTATAGATTTCAGTGGCGTAACCCTCAAAAAATGCTAAGGGGGTAAAATCCTAAAAGTGGTTTTTTTATGTAAATTTTTGCAATGGGGATGTCTAAAATAAAGTTTGGGGGTATGCCTAGAGTGAAAATTTACGATTTTTACCGATTTTATGGGTGTATCCCTAAAAATAGTAAGGGGGTAACAATTTCAAAAGTGATTTTTAAGTAAATTTTTGGTGTGGGGATGTCTAAAATAAAGTTTTAGGTAAGCCTACGTGGTAAATTTACGATTTTTATCAATTCAATGGGCGTAACCCTCAAAAAATGATAAGGGGGGTAAAATCCTAAAAGTGATTTTTAAGTTAATTTTTGGTGTGGGGATGTCTAAAATAAAGTTTTGGGTATGCCTAGAGTGAAAATTTACGATTTTTACCGATTTTATGGGCGTAACCCTCAAAAATGCTAAAGGGGTAACAATAATAAAATTGTCATCATAGGTAAAAATCGCAGTACGAGTGTTTTTCAGCCTTTGCTTCCTAGTTTTCTGTCCTTGCCTCTTAGGTTTCTGTCCTTGCCTCCTAGGTTTCTGACCTTGCCTCCTAGGTTTCTGACCTTGCCTCCTAGGTTTCTGTCCTTGCCTCCTAGGTTTCTGTCCTTGCCTCCTAGGTTTCTGCCCTTGCCTCCTAGGTTTCTGACCTTGCCTCCTAGGTTTCTGTCTTTGCCTCTTAGGTTTCTGCCCTTGCCTCTAAGGTTTCTGCCCTTGCCTCCTAGGTTTCTGCCCTTGCCTCCTAGGTTTCTGTCCTTGCCTCCGAGGTTTCTGCCCTTGCCTCCTAGGTTTCTGACCTTGCCTCCTAGGTTTCTGCCCTTGCCTCCTAGGTTTCTGCCCTTACCTCCTAGGTTTCTGCCCTTGCCTCCTAGGTTTCTGCCCTTGCCTCTTTGGTTTCTGCCCTTGCCTCCTAGGTTTCTGACCTTGCCTTGTAGGTTTCTGACCTTGCCTCCTAGGTTTCTGACCTTCCCTCTTTGGTTTATGACCTTTCCTCCTTGTTTTCTAACACAGCTTCCTAGATTTCTGACCTTCCATCCTTGTTTTCAGCCTTTGCTTCCTAGTTTTCTGTCCTTGCCTCCAAGGTTTCTGACCTTGCCTCTTTGGTTTCTGCCCTTGCCTCCTAGGTTTCTGACCTTGCCTCCTAGGTTTCTGACCTTGCCTCCTAGGTTTCTGACCTTCCCTCTTTATTTTCTGACCTTCCCTCCTTGGTTTCTGACCTTGCCTCCTAGGTTTCTGTCTTTGCCTCCTAGGTTTCTGTCTTTGCCTCTTAGGTTTCTGCCCTTGCCTCTTAGGTTTCTGACCTTGCCTCCTAGGTTTCTGCCCTTGCCTTTTTGGTTTCTGCCCTTGCCCCCTAGGTTTATGACCTTGCCTCCTAGGTTTCTGACCTTGCCTCCTAGGTTTCTGACCTTGCCTTCTAGGTTTCTGACCTTCCCTCTTTGGTTTCTGACCTTCCCTCCTTGGTTTCTGATATTCCCGCCTTGTTTTCTGCCGTACAGATGACGACTTTTAAATTGACGAAGACAACTTTTGAATTGTCAACGACAACTTTTGAATTGACAAAGACAGCTTTTGAATTGACAAAGACAACTTTTGAAATAGCATATGAGGGACACAAGTTCCGCAATGTTAGAGAACGATCGAGGCGTGATTTGGTCTAACTTTTTGGAGTTTGGAAGTAATTATCTGTTTGATGTGTCTAACTTTTATGGGTATGAGAGTAGATTTGTATGGTTTTAAGGTCGACTTTTTTTAATATGAGCCTAAATTTGTGTGTTCTGGCGGTAAAATCTTAGTGATTTGGTCTAACATTTTGGACCTTGAATATAACTTCCTGCTCGTTGTATCCAACTATTTATAACTGTCATGGAACTCCTGGTATTGTATCAGAGGTCAAAACGCGTTCAAGTAACCCGCCACTTGTATTATTTCCCCCACCATTGACCCGCTAGGTGGATTGTATCAGGACCGAATCGATTTAAAGTAACCCATGCATCAGACTCGACAGCACTTCAAGTTGAAAATGAGGTCAGTTATCACGATAACAGTAATCCTCTTCTCTGATTAGTTAATCCAGAGGTCAGTCATTTCGTTGATGGGTGTCCGATAGAAATCTTCTTCTCTGATTGGTTAATCTAAAGGTCAGTTATTTCGTTGATGGGTGTCCAATAGAAATCCTCTTCTCTGATTGGTTAGCCTAGATGTTAGTCGAGGGTGGAATAGTGTCGTCCAAATTTTATTTACCAGATTATATTTAAACTAGTCGGATGTGAGACTTCGTGTTATAAGCGCGCTTGATTCACGGACGTTTATTTTCATAGTACTGTTCAGTCTAGCGGTCTGTGTTGTAGTGGAATATTTTACGGTGTAAGTTGAATTTTTTTTTTCTGTTTTTCTCTTAGCTCATAGCGATGTGATAGGTTATCATTAAAGGAATTTCAGTGTGTATTAATGGTGATGTGTATAAAGTACGTCTGTTAAGCCTTGTCGAGTGTATTATTCCTTCGTTTTTCATATGTTTATCTTATTGGTTCTTTAAAAAGTAGATATTTCAAGTCTTTTTGTAATTGGTATTCAATGTTATTAATGTGTTACACTGGCGGTAAGGTAAAAATACGAATGAAGGCGGAACGCTAGGCGAGGTAGAGAGAGAGAGAGAGAGAGAGAGAGAGAGGAAGAAAGGTGGAATGGTAGGAGAGAAGTCTAGTAGGGGTTAGAAGAGAGAGAGAGAGAGCGAGAGAGAGAGAAGCCTATGAGAAAGAAGGCGAGATGCTAGGTATAAACGGTGAGAATAATCAAGTGTTACAATAGGAGGGACGCTAAAAATATGAGGGAGGGCGGGGGAGCTAAAGGGAGAGGCGGAGGGTGGACTGATAGGTTAGAAGTCTAAGAGAGGATAGGGGAGAGAGAGAGAGAGAGAGAGAGAGAGAGAGAAGGAAGTCGCGATGATAGGGATAAATGGAGAGAATGAGTAAGTGTTTCAATGGAGGGAAATCTAGGCTGGAATAGTAGAGAGAGAGAGGGCGAGAGAGAGAGAGAGAGAGAGAGAGAGAGAGATAGCGAACCACTAACACCGAGGAACATATTTACACTACCAGCTTAGACTAACCAGTAATCTCTAACTGTTTCACCCTTATGCTTCATTTATGGTACAACGTTAAGCAGACACCCAACTACATAGCTATAAATATTTTCTAACGGCTACCTGGCGCGATAGCGTCCCACCGAACCGAGATAATCCCCGATCCGATAGCACGCTGTCCGAACCACTCGAGCTAATCTGAAGGGGTCACCCGCCGACACGCGATCCGCCTCGAGGTCACCACGCACCCGCGTGATCCGGCGCCCGCTGCACGAGGGGTCACGCCGTCGCACGACCGATTAACTCCCCTTGTCTCTCGTGTACATTAGGCGCTAAAGGCGCCTCTTATATATCTTTGTTAATTTACGCCTAAATACGGGGCAAATACTTCCTGCTATACTACTCATATTAGCTGAGTTGTTGTACGCTTTGTTCATTTAATTTGAAAACGTTGTAATAGATGTTTACTGAAAGACTTACCGAAATGTCATTTCCGTTTGAGTCCGCTTGAACACTTTGATGACAGATATGCAGGAGAGCAAGAAATGTTAGAAAACGTATTGACTTGAACGTTTGCAAGTAACATGGACTAGTTTTAATTGAGAACATTGTATGTCTTTCTTTGAATTCTCGTTGGCTTGAAAACTGAAAATTAAGGAAATATGAACTTTTCATTAAATGATGTTTAATAAATAATTGGATATAAGAAAATAAGTAAAAATATGATGTTTTCATCATGGTCATGTGCCATACCGGTTGGTGTAGGCGATCATGTCCTTCCACAATCTTCTATCTACAGTGCATCGTATCAGTTCTGTTGTTGACTGTTTTCCATGCCATGACACCAAGCTATCTAGTATTTTCTCTCTTTGTCGTCCGCGATCTCTCTTTCTTTTTATTTTGCCAGATGTAACCAAGTATTCCAACTTTCCTCTTCTCATGATGTGTCCGAATAATGTTGATTGTTTCCTTCTGATGTTTTTAGGAGTTCCCTTTTTGTGTTGGCCTCTTTGAGAACTTCTTCATTGGTCTTTTTAGCAGGCCAGGGAACTTTGAACATTCTTCTGAGAAATCCCATCTCTGTGGCCTCTAATCGTCTTTTCATTTGTTTGTCTACTGTCCTTTATTCGCTTCCATAGGTCAGATTTGGTTTTATATAGCACAGATGAACTCTCTTTCTCACTTCTAGTGACATATATTTGTTGCATAAGATATTTTACATTTTCTGAAATGATATTTTGGCCAGAGCTATTCTAATTTCTTTTTATTTCTGTGGTGCATCTTCCAACTGATGTTATTATTGTGCCCAAGTATTTGACGTTGACAAAATCTGCTGCTGACTAAATGCTCTCATTGTTCTACCTCGTCAGGCTCCAGCTTGTTCTAGCTTATCTATGTCGGTTCTGGTTTTCCTGTAGTTGCAGATCTGCTTTCATATCCAGAGTTAAGCACTTGTCTTGCTGCAGAACCTTACAGCTGGGGGACTCGGTACCCTAGTTGGCAAAACCACCCGATTAGTTTACCGACGTTCGGACAATACTGTGCTCGATTACCGCTGGAAGCAGTGTGAATTGTACTCGTGGTTAGAAAAAAACATACCCCAGTCGACCCCAACCGCTGGCAGAAATAGGTACCAAGGTATTACTCTGGGAAGGTAAGGAATACGGCCTCGCATCGTGAGTTTCGATGCTTGAAGCGACACTATCCAGAAGTCTCCGAACACTTCTGGATAGGCGGCCGAGCACATATGGGTGAAAACTCGCGTGCCAAGACGCTGGTTCAAGTCTAGTACTTTACCTTTACCAGTATCTTACAGATAGAACATTTAGCTTCTTAGAAACCGAAATCAAGTAATCCACAGATATATACCAGTACATCCACTGTTCCATCAGGAACAATAATTTCAGAATCTTCTATATTTAGCATGAGCCAAAGAATGTATGAATACAGTGCGCTTTTTAGTTGTTGTCTTATTCAAGTTCAGTGTCAAATTCAGTGCTGAATATTGTAGACATATCAGAAAGAGGGACATCACCACAGCTTGATGAGCACACACATAAGACATAATACAATTTCAATCTCTTCTCACTTTCTATAATCTGCTGTACTGAAACGAGATAGTTAGTCTCTATCCAACAAATCTTGTCTCAAAGCTATCCGTCAGCAATTTTCCTATCAGAACATATTCAATGACTAAAGTATTGAGGGCGTTTGAAGTTTCAGTAGTTAGTTGTCCACCTCAACAATCAGGACTCCTCCAAGCCGCCAGCTGCTGTTCGAACTCTGCCAGGTGCATGAGACTACTTTGGTCTACGTTTGAGATAGGCTGTGCTAAAGTATTTCCTGTTCTCGTGGCACAAACTTTAGTCTTCACATTGACAATGTCCCACCAGTGAACTATTAAATTGATGAAGTTGGCAGTGCCATACTGTCCCATTTGTTGTAGAACTGCCACAGTATAATTCTTAAACACACTAAGAGCCGGTGTCATTTTGTCCCATTAGTTGTAGAACTGTCACATTATAACTGTTAAACACACCTAGAGCCAGTGTCATTCTGTCCCATTTGTTGTAGAACTGCCACAGTATAATTCTTAAACACACTAAGAGCCTGTGTCATTTTGTCCCATTAGTTGTAGAACTGTCACATTATAACTGTTAAACACACCTAGAGCCAGTGTCATTCTGTCCCATTTGTTGTAGAACTGCCACAGTATAATTCTTAAACACACTAAGAGCCGGTGTCATTTTGTCCCATTAGTTGTAGAACTGTCACATTATAACTGTTAAACACACCTAGAGCCAGTGTCATTCTGTCCCATTTGTTGTAGAACTGCCACAGTATAATTCTTAAACACACTAAGAGCCAGTGTCATTTTGTCCCATTAGTTGTAGAACTGTCACATTATAACTGTTAAACACACCTAGAGCCAGTGTCATTCTGTCCCGTTAGTTGTAGAGCTGCCATATTATAAATTGTTAAACACACATAGAGCCAGTGTCATTCTGTCCCGTTAGTTGTAGAGCTAACACAATATAACTGTTAAACACACATAGAGCCAGTGTCATTCTGTCCCGTTAGTTGTAGAGCTGTCGCATTATAACTGTTAAACACATCTAGAGCCAGTGTCATTCTGTCCCGTTAGTTGTAGAGCTGTCGCATTATAACTGTTAAACACACCTAGAGCCAGTGTCATTCTGTCCCGTTAGTTGTAGAGCTGTCGCATTATAACTGTTAAACACACCTAGAGCCAGTGTCATTCTGTCCCGTTAGTTGTAGAGCTGTCGCATTATAACAGTTAAACACACCTAGAGCCAGTGGTATTCTGTCCCGTTAGTTGTAGAGCTAACACAATATAACTGTTAAACACACCTAGAGCCAGTGTCATTCTGTTCCGTTAGTTGTAGAGCTGCCATATTATAATTGTTAAACACACATAGATCCAGTGTCATTCTGTCCCGTTAGTTGTAGAGCTGTCGCATTATAACTGTTAAACACACCTAGAGCCAGTGTCATTCTGTCCCGTTAGTTGTAGAGCTAACACAATATAACTGTTAAACACACCTAGAGCCAGTGTCATTCTGTCCCGTTAGTTGTAGAGCTAACACAATATAACTGTTAAACACACCTAGAGCCAGTGTCATTCTGTCCCGTTAGTTGTAGAGCTAACACAATATAACTGTTAAACACACCTAGAGCCAGTGTCATTCTGTCCCGTTAGTTGTAGAGCTAACACAATATAACTGTTAAACACACCTAGAGCCAGTGTCATTCTGTCCCGTTAGTTGTAGAGCTAACACAATATAACTGTTAAACACACCTAGAGCCAGTGTCATTCTGTCCCGTTAGTTGTAGAGCTACCATATTATAACTGTTAAACACACCTAGAGCCAGCGTCATTCTGTCCCATTAGTTGTAGAGCTACCATAGTATAACTGTTAAGCACACCTAGAGCCAGTGTCATTCTGTCCCATTAGTTGTAGAGCTACCATATTATAACTGTTAAACACACCTAGAGCCAATGTCATTCTGTCCCGTTAGTTGTAGAGCTACCATTTTATAACTGTTAAACACACCTAGAGCCAGTGACACCTTTTGTCTTTCCAAACTAGATGGGTAGAGTGACTTATATGTTAAAGCTGGTGCCAGTTTTGTAATGTTCTGTTGGCCTTGATAGTACAAGGATTTCAGACTAGACAAAGATGCTGTCATCACAGTTCCATCAGAGTTTACTAGGTATAATGGGCATGCAAATGTCTGGTCTCAATCCTTCAGGTTTAGCCAGTTATGCAAAGAATACTTCAATAAATGTACAGAGTCGTGAAGTTAAAATATGGGTTCTGTGAGTACTGGCTTGAATAATATGGTCACGGGCCATTGCGAGGTAGTCATCAACAGTAACATCTTCAATATTTGTGCACACACAACAGCTCAACATTTGTAGCCAAATGGGACCATCCATTCCATTACTACACAACCTGTGGAATGACTTTGCTTTAATTAATCTGTCTTAAACGCTGAATGTGAGATCTCGAACTGAACTCTATAGCTGGTGCTCTGTTAGGCTCCTCATTTAATGTATAAATTAGAACATATTCATTGGTCAATCACATTGTGTGTTCTAAACTATCGACACCAGTGAATCTGTTTAAACTAATCACGTCTATCTAGAAATGTTTATAAAAATACAATGGAATATAGAGGTCAATTATTCTTACGGCAAGTTACAGGTAGAAACTTTAATAAACACTGTTGTATAAACGTCACCATCATAACTGGATCTACATTCTGGCACACAACATTTACCAGGCATTTCTAACATGAAACCAATTAGGCCAGAATACACACCCATCCGAAAGAATAGACGAAAAATGAAGAATAAAATTGACACGTGTCTCTTCTTCTTCTTCTTTTCTCTTTCACTGATACCTAAAAGGTGTCGTGGTTTATATCATTTGTCGTTCTTGTGCAGCTCGAATTGTCTGAATTAGTCATTTTCCTTTGTTGTTACATGTCTCTGTCACTGCATCTATCCATCTTCTTCTGGGTCTTCCTCTTGGTCTTTTTCCATGCATTCTCGAGAAGAACGCTCTTGATGGTGATTGGTGAGGATTCATTCTGACCAGGTGGCCAAACCATTTAAGTTGTTGTTGTTCTATATATTCTTGGCAGAGTTTTGTTCCTACCATTTTTCTTATGGTTTCATTTGGTATTCTATCTCTTCTTGTGTTGTTTGTTACTTTTCTCAAGCATCGCATCTCAAATGTATTGATCTTTCTTAAATGTGATTTAGAAAGAGTCCATGTTTGACTTTCATAGCACACAGTTGGTATGGAGATGCTATTTATCATTTGTTGTTTAGCTGGCATTGACACGTGTATCGACTCCAAATTGTTAACTAAATTTCCTGCTCAACGTTCTGACGTCATAATGTCGGCCGCTAAGGCCTTCGAAGGATATAAAGACACACACGCACGCACACACACACACACACGCACACACATACACACACGCACACGCACACACACACAAATCTTATTAACGAGAATGTGTGACGACATATAGGATCGAGATAAAACAAGTATAATAATACACAGATATCTGAGGCTAGGAAAAACTGATATAGATTCAATGACAAGATCAAAAATAGAATGGTTTATCCATTTGTTCTTCGTTCAAGACCTTTAAATGCGAAACGTTGATTTGCCCAGGCCTGTCATATCTGTAAAGCTGAAATATACAATCATAGTCTAGTCTTGTATTTACGTATTTTCAGAAACAACTCGAGAGCAGTTTAAGAAATGGTCATTTCTGACAATTGATCACAAGTCTATTATAAAATGTATATCTAGTACATTGAATGTAACCTTTTTATTTTGATGTTTGCAGTTTATTTGAAATATCTTGCCGCCAACTTTCGTAGCAGGCAAACAAATGAGTAGCTGTTCTCTCTTTTTATTTTTGGCAGAAATAAAAAAAAAACCAAAAAACTTTCATATACCATTCGCGGTCACCACTATATCCATTGTAACTGTCACTCTTACGTAAAGGCATGATAAAAGATATCAGCTATTATTTAAATATTTCAGTTATTTTAGGATATCTTCTCCATTTATATTTGTTATCTCTCACTGGCTCGCCTGTCCTGCTCCTAAGTTGCTGATTCAAACGTCGTTTTTGACAAATTACAATTGTCGAAAGCTTACATTATTATTAATTACTGTAGGAATGCATTTCCCTTATCTTGCTTGTTATTAAAATGAGATTGCAACAAGGATCATGTTTGTTTAGTAAAGTTGTTTCTGCCACTGGATAATGATTGATAGTTTGTTTGGTCTAATAACAAAAGAGCTCTTGCACCTTGGCCCAATTCCATTCACATTTTATTTACACAAGAAAAGTTGAAGGAGTAGTTTGTAGCTTTGTTTTAGAGGAAAGGAATGCCAGACCGAACAATCTGGAAATGGAAGCTTCAGAAAAACCCAGAATGTCTTTGGTTGTAGAGAACATAAGAAAACTAAACTCGCAATACAAATTTGATGATGAGTAGATGAATAGTACAGATGAAATGTAAAATATTAAATCTACTCAACATTCTTATTTAGTGCAGAAACATGGACATCAAATAATAAAACAAAGTAGGAAGTCGAAGTGTGGATTGTGTTGAAACATGGACATCAAATAATAGAACAAAGTAGGAAGTCGAAGTGTGGATTGTGTTGAAACATGGACATCAAATAATAAAACAAAGTAGGAAGTCGAAGTGTGGATTGTGTTGAAACATGGACATCAAATAATAGAACAAAGTAGGAAGTCGAAGTGTGGATTGTGTTGAAACATGGACATCAAATAATAGAACAAAGTAGGAAGTCGAAGTGTGGATTGTGTTGAAACATGGACATCAAATAATAGAACAAAGTAGGAAGTCGAAGTGTGGATTGTGTTGAAACATGGACATCAAATAATAGAACAAAGTAGGAAGTCGAAGTGTGGATTGTGTTTAAACATGGACATCAAATAATAGAACAAAGTAGGAAGTCGAAGTGTGGATTGTGTTGAAACATGGACATCAAATAATAAAACAAAGTAGGAAGTCGAAGTGTGGATTGTGTTGAAACATGGACATCAAATAATAGAACAAAGTAGAAAGTCGAAGTGTGGATTGTGTTGAAACATGGACATCAAATAATAAAACAAAGTAGGAAGTCGAAGTGTGGATTGTGTTGAAACATGGACATCAAATAATAAAACAAAGTAGGAAGTCGAAGTGTGGATTGTGTTGAAACATGGACATCAAATAATAAAACAAAGTAGGAAGTCGAAGTGTGGATTGTGTTGAAACATGGACATCAAATAATAAAACAAAGTAGGAAGTCGAAGTGTGGATTGTGTTGAAACATGGACATCAAATAATAAAACAAAGTAGGAAGTCGAAGTGTGGATTGTGTTGAAACATGGACATCAAATAATAAAACAAAGTAGGAAGTCGAAGTGTGGATTGTGTTGAAACATGGACATCAAATAATAGAACAAAGTAGGAAGTCGAAGTGTGGATTGTGTTGGAAACATGGACATCAAATAATAGAACAAAGTAGGAAGTCGAAGTGTGGATTGTGTTGAAACATGGACATCAAATAATAGAACAAAGTAGGAAGTCGAAGTGTGGATTGTGTTGAAACATGGACATCAAATAATAGTACAAAGTAGGAAGTCGAAGTGTGGATTGTGTTGAAACATGGACATCAAATAATAAAACAAAGTAGGAAGTCGAAGTGTGGATTGTGTTGAAACATGGACATCAAATAATAAAACAAAGTAGGAAGTCGAAGTGTGGATTGTGTTGAAACATGGAGAGAAATTGGATAGGAGGAAAATAAAACAAACATTGAAGTTTTGAAGCTGATGGAAAGGAAAAAATAACGAAAGGGAAAATTGAAAAAAAGAATAGAAAAAATGGTATGGTAAAAGCTTTACGTGGTTAGTAGACGAAACAGATTTGAACGACGTTTCGGCTCAATAGGCCTTCAGCAGGAACAAACAAACAACACGCACACACGGATATGTAAGTAAATAAAACTAATCCTACATAGCTAACTAGTAATGAAACATCCAAAACAAAATAATCGAAATATGTTAAAGAAAACTAGTACAATACCCCCCCCCCCCAAAAAAAAAAATTTAAAAAATGGATAACAGGATTCACATAATTCGATGTGAAGAGAGACACTAACTACTATAGACCATCTTGGAAGGGAAAGTGCAAGGTAGACGAGGGCGGGACTAACATTGACTGATAATATCAAACGATGGACAGGTGAACCTTTGACAACATGCAACATCAAAACAAGAACCAGGGTAAAACGACGCTCCATGGTGATCAAACGTAATGTGGAGGTGGTATCCAATGAATGGATGAGTGAATCTTTTGATGAAGTTAAGTCTGCAATTATTTTCCTCAGTCTGCATCAAGTATTTAGATAAAGAAAAGATTCAAGAAATAATAGAAGTGTTATCAAGTATGTATTTTGATAGTAAGATATGAGAATAATAAATAACGTATACTGACAGCAGACATCAAGTAGTGACATCCGATCGGGGTATTTCAACAAATAAAAGAATGTCTTAGAGAGGGGAAGTCACTATCATCAGTTTTAGTTAAAATCTGTAAAGTAAATCATATTTAGATCCATTAAGAAAATGCATAGCGAGTTGGCGGTTATAACAAAAACAACCGGAGGTATGCACGTGGACATACAAGTGGTAGATGAAGAGTGGTAGATGATCAGGGGTAGATGAAGAGTGGTAGATGACGAGTGGTAGAGGAAGAGGTAGATAAAGAGTGGTAGATGAAGAGTGGCAGATGACCAGGGGTAGATGAAGAGTGGTAGATGTCGAGTGGTAAAGGAAGAGGTAGATGAAGAGTGGCAGATGACCAGGGGTAGATGAAGAGTGGTAGATGACGAGTGGTAGAGGAAGAGGTAGATCAAGAGTGGTAGATGAAGAATGGCAGATGACCAGGGGTAGATGAAGAGTGGTAGATGACGAGTGGTAGAGGAAGAGGTAGATGAAGAGTGGTAGATGAAGAGTGGTAGATGAAGAGTGGCAGATGACCAGGGGTAGATGAAGAGTGGTAGATGAAGAGTGGTAGATGACGAGTGGTAGATGAAGAGTGGTAGATGAAGAGTGGTAGATGAAGAGTGGTAGATGACGAGTGGTAGATGACCAGGGGTAGATGAAGAGTGGTAGATGACGAGTGGTAGATGACCAGGGGTAGATAAAGAGTGGTAGATGAAGAGTGGTAGATGAAGAGTAGTAGATGAAGAGTGGTAGATGAAGAGTGGTAGATGAAGAGTGGTAGATGACCAGGGGTAGATGAAGAGTGGTAGATGAAGAGTGGTAGATGAAGAGTGGTAGATGACGAGTGGTAGAGGAAGAGGTAGATCAAAAGTGGTAGATGAAGAGTGGCAGATGACCAGGGGTAGATGAAGAGTGGTAGATGACGAGTGGTAGAGGAAGAGGTAGATGAAGAGTAGTAGATGAAGAGTGGCAGATGACCAGGGGTAGATGAAGAGTGGTAGATGAAGAGTGGTAGATGAAGAGTGGTAGATGACCAGGGGTAGACGAAGAGTGGTAGATGACGAGTGGTAGATGACCAGGGGTAGATAAAGAGTGGTAGATGAAGAGTGGTAGATGAAGAGTAGTAGATGAAGAGTAGTAGATGAAGAGTGGTAGAAGACGAGTGGTAGATGACCAGGGGTAGATGAAGAGTGGTAGATGAAGAGTGGTAGATGAAGAGTGGTAGATGACGAGTGGTAGATGACCAGTGGTAGATGAAGAGCTGTAGGTGTCGAGTGATAGATGAAGAGTGATAGATGAAGAGTGGTAGATGACGAGTGGTAGATGAAGAGTGGTAGATGAAGAGTGGTAGATGACCAGGGGTAGATGAAGAGTGGTAGATGAAGAGTGTTAGATGAAGAGTGGTAGATGACGAGTGGTAGAGGAAGAGGTAGGTCAAGAGTGGTAGATGAAGAGTGGCAGATGACCACGGGTAGATGAAGAGTGGTAGATGGCGAGTGGTAGAGGAAGAGGTAGATCAAGTGTGGTAGATGAAGAGTGGCAGATGACCAAGGGTACATGAAGAGTGGTAGATGACGAGTGGTAGAGGAAGAGGTAGATCAAGAGTGGTAGATGAACAGTGGCAGATGACCAGGGGTAGATGAAGAGTGGTAGATGACGAGTGGTAGAGGAAGAGGTAGATGAAGAGTGGTAGATGAAGAGTGGCAGATGACCAGGGGTAGGTGAAGAGTGGTAGATGACGAGTGGTAGATGACCAGGGTAGATGAAGAGTGGTAGATGACGAGTGGTAGATGACCAGGGGTAGATGAAGAGTGGTAGATGACGAGTGGTAGATGACCAGGGGTAGATGAAGAGTGGTAGATGACGAGTGGTAGATGACCAGGGGTAGATAAAGAGTGGTAGATGAAGAGTGGTAGATGAAGAGTGGTAGATGACGAGTGGTAGATGACGAGTGGTAGATGAAGAGTGGTAGATGAAGAGTGGTAGATGAAGAGTGGTAGATGAAGAGTGGTAGATGACGAGTGGTAGATGACCAGGTGTAGATGAAGAGTGGTAGATGAAGAGTGGTAGATGAAGAGTGGTAGATGACCAGGGGTAGATGAAGAGTGGTAGATGACGAGTGGCAGAGGAAGAGGTAGATAAAGAGTGGTAGATGAAGAGTGGGAGATGACCAGGGGTAGATGAAGAGTGGTAGATGACGAGTGGTAAAGGAAGAGGTAGATGAAGAGTGGCAGATGACCAGGGGTAGATGAAGAGTGGTAGATGACGAGTGGTAGAGGAAGAGGTAGATCAAGAGTGGTAGATGAAGAATGGCAGATGACCAGGGGTAGATGAAGAGTGGTAGATGAAGAGTGGTAGAGGAAGAGGTAGATGAAGAGTGGTAGATGAAGAGTGGCAGATGACCAGGGGTAGATGAAGAGTGGTAGATGAAGAGTGGTAGATGACGAGTGGTAGATGACCAGGGGTAGATGAAGAGTGGTAGATGACGAGTGGTAGATGACCAGGGGTAGATAAAGAGTGGTAGATGACCAGGGTAGATAAAGAGTGGTAGATGAAGAGTGGTAGATGAAGAGTAGTAGATGAAGAGTGGTAGATGAAGAGTGGTAGATGACGAGTGGTAGATGACCAGGGGTAGATGAAGAGTGGTAGATGAAGAGTGGTAGATGAAGAGTGGTAGATGACGAGTGGTAGATGACCAGGGTAGATGAAGAGTGGTAGGTGTCCAGTGATAGATGAAGAGTGATAGATGAAGAGTGGTAGATGACGAGCGGTAGATGAAACGTGGTAGATGAAGAGTGGTAGATGACCAGGGGTAGATGAAGAGTGGTAGATGAAGAGTGGTAGATGAAGCGTGGTAGATGAAGAGTGGTAGATGACGAGTGGTAGAGGAAGAGGTAGATCAAGAGTGGTAGATGAAGAGTGGCAGATGACCAGGGGTAGATGAAGAGTGGTAGATAACGAGTGGTAGAGGAAGAGGTAGATGAAGAGTAGTAGATGAAGAGTGGCAGATGACCACGGGTAGATGAAGAGTGGTAGATGAAGAGTGGTAGATGAAGAGTGGTAGATGACCAGGGGTAGATGAAGAGTGGTAGATGACGAGTGGTAGATGACCAGGGTAGATAAAGAGTGGTAGATGAAGAGTGGTAGATGAAGAGTAGTAGATGAAGAGTAGTAGATGAAGAGTGGTAGAAGACGAGTGGTAGATGACCAGGGGTAGATGAAGAGTGGTAGATGAAGAGTGGTAGATGACGAGTGGTAGATGACCAGGGGTAGATGAAGAGTTGTAGGTGTCGAGTGATAGATGAAGAGTAATAGATGAAGAGTGGTAGATGGCGAGTGGTAGATGAAGAGTGGTAGATGAAGAGTGGTAGATGACCAGGGGTATATGAAGAGTGGTAGATGAAGAGTGGTAGATGAAGAGTGGTAGATGACGAGTGGTAGAGGAAGAGGTAGATCAAGAGTGGTAGATGAAGAGTGGCAGATGACCAGGGGTAGATGAAGAGTGGTAGATGACGAGTGGTAGAGGAAGAGGTAGAACAAGTGTGGTAGATGAAGAGTGGCAGATGACCAGGGGTAGATGAAGAGTGGTAGATGGCGAGTGGTAGAGGAAGAGGTAGATGAAGAGTGGTAGATGAACAGTGGCAGATGAACAGGGGTAGATGAAGAGTGGTAGATGACGAGTGGTAGAGGAAGAGGTAGATGAAGAGTGGTAGATGAAGAGTGGCAGATGACCAGGGGCAGATGAAGAGTGGTAGATGAAGAGTGGTAGATGACGAGTGGTAGATGACCAAGGGTAGATGAAGAGTGGTAGATGACGAGTGGTAGATGAAGAGTGGTAGATGACCAGAGGTAGATGAAGAGTGGTAGATGAAGAGTGGTAGATGAAGAGTGGTAGATGACGAGTGGTAGATGACCAGGGGTAGATGAAGAGTGGTAGGTGTCGAGTGATAGATGAAGAGTGATAGATGAAGAGTGGTAGATGACGAGTGGTAGATGAAAAGTGGTAGATGAAGAGTGGTAGATGACCAGGGGTAGATGAAGAGTGGTAGATGAAGAGTGGTAGATGAAGAGTGGTAGATGACGAGTGGTAGAGGAAGAGGTAGATCAAAAGTGGTAGATGAAGAGTGGCAGATGACCAGGGGTAGATGAAGAGTGGTAGATGACGAGTGGTAGAGGAAGAGGTAGATGAAGAGTAGTAGATGAAGAGTGGCAGATGACCAGGGGTAGATGAAGAGTGGTAGATGAAGAGTGGTAGATGAAGAGTGGTAGATGACCAGGGGTAGACGAAGAGTGGTAGATGACGAGTGGTAGATGACCAGGGGTAGATAAAGAGTGGTAGATGAAGAGTGGTAGATGAAGAGTAGTAGATGAAGAGTAGTAGATGAAGAGTGGTAGAAGACGAGTGGTAGATGACCAGGGGTAGATGAAGAGTGGTAGATGAAGAGTGGTAGATGAAGAGTGGTAGATGACGAGTGGTAGATGACCAGTGGTAGATGAAGAGCTGTAGGTGTCGAGTGATAGATGAAGAGTGATAGATGAAGAGTGGTAGATGATGAGTGGTAGATGAAGAGTGGTAGATGAAGAGTGGTAGATGAAGAGTGGTAGATGACGAGTGGTAGAGGAAGAGGTAGATCAAAAGTGGTAGATGAAGAGTGGCAGATGACCAGGGGTAGATGAAGAGTGGTAGATGACGAGTGGTAGAGGAAGAGGTAGATGAAGAGTAGTAGATGAAGAGTGGCAGATGACCAGGGGTAGATGAAGAGTGGTAGATGAAGAGTGGTAGATGAAGAGTGGTAGATGACCAGGGGTAGACGAAGAGTGGTAGATGACGAGTGGTAGATGACCAGGGGTAGATAAAGAGTGGTAGATGAAGAGTGGTAGATGAAGAGTAGTAGATGAAGAGTAGTAGATGAAGAGTGGTAGAAGACGAGTGGTAGATGACCAGGGGTAGATGAAGAGTGGTAGATGAAGAGTGGTAGATGAAGAGTGGTAGATGACGAGTGGTAGATGACCAGTGGTAGATGAAGAGCTGTAGGTGTCGAGTGATAGATGAAGAGTGATAGATGAAGAGTGGTAGATGATGAGTGGTAGATGAAGAGTGGTAGATGAAGAGTGGTAGATGAAGAGTGTTAGATGAAGAGTGGTAGATGACGAGTGGTAGAGGAAGAGGTAGGTCAAGAGTGGTAGATGAAGAGTGGCAGATGACCACGGGTAGATGAAGAGTGGTAGATGGCGAGTGGTAGAGGAAGAGGTAGATCAAGTGTGGTAGATGAAGAGTGGCAGATGACCAAGGGTACATGAAGAGTGGTAGATGACGAGTGGTAGAGGAAGAGGTAGATCAAGAGTGGTAGATGAACAGTGGCAGATGACCAGGGGTAGATGAAGAGTGGTAGATGACGAGTGGTAGAGGAAGAGATTGATGAAGAGTGGTAGATGAAGAGTGGCAGATGACCAGGGGTAGATGAAGAGTGGTAGATGACGAGTGGTAGATGACCAGGGGTAGATGAAGAGTGGTAGATGACGAGTGGTAGATGACCAGGGGTAGATGAAGAGTGGTAGATGACGAGTGGTAGATGACCAGGGGTAGATGAAGAGTGGTAGATGACGAGTGGTAGATGACCAGGGGTAGATAAAGAGTGGTAGATGAAGAGTGGTAGATGACGAGTGGTAGATGACCAGTGGTAGATGAAGAGTGGTAGATGAAGAGTGGTAGATGAAGAGTGGTAGATGAAGAGTGGTAGATGACGAGTGGTAGATGACCAGGGGTAGATGAAGAGTGGTAGATGAAGAGTGGTAGATGAAGAGTGGTAGATGACCATGGGTAGATGAAGAGTGGTAGATGACGAGTGGCAGAGGAAGAGGTAGATAAAGAGTGGTAGATGAAGAGTGGCAGATGACCAGGGGTAGATGAAGAGTGGTAGATGACGAGTGGTAAAGGAAGAGGTAGATGAAGAGTGGCAGATGACCAGGGGTAGATGAAGAGTGGTAGATGACGAGTGGTAGAGGAAGAGGTAGATCAAGAGTGGTAGATGAAGAATGGCAGATGACCAGGGGTAGATGAAGAGTGGTAGATGAAGAGTGGTAGAGGAAGAGGTAGATGAAGAGTGGTAGATGAAGAGTGACAGATGACCAGGGGTAGATGAAGAGTGGTAGATGAAGAGTGGTAGATGACGAGTGGTAGATGACCAGGGGTAGATGAAGAGTGGTAGATGACGAGTGGTAGATGACCAGGGGTAGATAAAGAGTGGTAGGTGAAGAGTGGTAGATGAAGAGTAGTAGATGAAGAGTGGTAGATGAAGAGTGGTAGATGACGAGTGGTAGATGACCAGGGGTAGATGAAGAGTGGTAGATGAAGAGTGGTAGATGAAGAGTGGTAGATGACGAGTGGTAGATGACCAGGGGTAGATGAAGAGTGGTAGGTGTCGAGTGATAGATGAAGAGTGATAGATGAAGAGTGGTAGATGACGAGTGGTAGATGAAAAGTGGTAGATGAAGAGTGGTAGATGACCAGGGGTAGATGAAGAGTGGTAGATGAAGAGTGGTAGATGAAGAGTGGTAGATGAAGAGTGGTAGATGACGAGTGGTAGAGGAAGAGGTAGATCAAGAGTGGTAGATGAAGAGTGGCAGATGACCAGGGGTAGATGAAGAGTGGTAGATAACGAGTGGTAGAGGAAGAGGTAGATGAAGAGTAGTAGATGAAGAGTGGCAGATGACCACGGGTAGATGAAGAGTGGTAGATGAAGAGTGGTAGATGAAGAGTGGTAGATGACCAGGGGTAGATGAAGAGTGGTAGATGACGAGTGGTAGATGACCAGGGGTAGATAAAGAGTGGTAGATGAAGAGTGGTAGATGAAGAGTAGTAGATGAAGAGTAGTAGATGAAGAGTAGTAGTGAAGAGTGGTAGAAGACGAGTGGTAGATGACCAGGGGTAGATGAAGAGTGGTAGATGAAGAGTGGTAGATGAAGAGTGGTAGATGACGAGTGGTAGATGACCAGGGGTAGATGAAGAGTTGTAGGTGTCGAGTGATAGATGAAGAGTGATAGATGAAGAGTGGTAGATGGCGAGTGGTAGATGAAGAGTGGTAGATGAAGAATGGTAGATGACCAGGGGTATATGAAGAGTGGTAGATGAAGAGTGGTAGATGAAGAGTGGTAGATGACGAGTGGTAGAGGAAGAGGTAGATCAAGAGTGGTAGATGAAGAGTGGCAGATGACCAGGGGTAGATGAAGAGTGGTAGATGACGAGTGGTAGAGGAAGAGGTAGAACAAGTGTGGTAGATGAAGAGTGGCAGATGACCAGGGGTAGATGAAGAGTGGTAGATGGCGAGTGGTAGAGGAAGAGGTAGATGAAGAGTGGTAGATGAACAGTGGCAGATGAACAGGGGTAGATGAAGAGTGGTAGATGACGAGTGGTAGAGGAAGAGGTAGATGAAGAGTGGTAGATGAAGAGTGGCAGATGACCAGGGGCAGATGAAGAGTGGTAGATGAAGAGTGGTAGATGACGAGTGGTAGATGACCAGGGGTAGATGAAGAGTGGTAGATGACGAGTGGTAGATGACCAGGGGTAGATAAAGAGTGGTAGATGAAGAGTGGTAGATGAAGAGTAGTAGATGAAGAGTGGTAGATGAAGAGTGGTAGATGACGAGTGGTAGATGACCAGGGGTAGATGAAGAGTGGTAGATGAAGAGTGGTAGATGAAGAGTGGTAGATGACGAGTGGTAGAGGAAGAGGTAGATGAAGAGTGGTAAATGAAGAGTGGCAGATGACCAGGGGTAGATGAAGAGTGGTAGATGAAGAGTGGTAGAGGAAGAGGTAGATCAAGTGTGGTAGATGAAGAGTGGCAGATGACCAGGGGTAGATGAAGAGTGGTAGATGACGAGTGGTAGAGGAAGAGGTAGATCAAGAGTGGTAGATGAACAGTGGCAGATGACCAGGGGTAGATGAAGAGTGGTAGATGACGAGTGGTAGAGGAAGAGGTAGATGAAGAGTGATAGATGAAGAGTGGCAGATGACCAGGGGTAGATGAAGAGTGGTAGATGAAGAGTGGTAGATGAAGAGTGGTAGATGACCAGGGGTAGATGAAGAGTGGTAGATGACGAGTGGTAGATGAAGAGTGGTAGATGAAGAGTGGTAGATGACGAGTGGTAGAGGAAGAGGTAGATGAAGAGTGATAGATGAAGAGTGGCAGATGACCAGGGGTAGATGAAGAGTGGTAGATGAAGAGTGGTAGATGAAGAGTGGTAGATGACCAGGGGTAGATGAAGAGTGGTAGATGACGAGTGGTAGATGACCAGGGGTAGATAAAGAGTGGTAGATGAAGTGTGGTAGATGACCAGGGGTAGATGAAGAGTGGTAGATGAAGAGTGGTAGATGACGAGTGGTAGATGACCAGGGGTAGATGAAGAGTGGTAGATGAAGAGTGGTAGATGAAGAGTGGTAGATGAAGAGTGGTAGATGACGAGTGGTAGATGACCAGGGGTAGATGAAGAGTGGTAGATGACCAGGGGTAGATGAAGTGTGGTAGATGACCAGGGGTAGATGAAGAGTGGTAGATGAAGAGTGGTAGATGACGAGTGGTAGATGACCAGGGGTAGATGAAGAGTGGTAGATGAAGAGTGGTAGATGAAGAGTGGTAGATGACGAGTGGTAGATGACCAGGGGTAGATGAAGAGTGGTAGATGACGAGTGGTAGATGACCAGGGGTAGATAAAGAGTGGTAGATGAAGAGTGGTAGATGAAGAGTAGTAGATGAAGAGTGGTAGATGAAGAGTGGTAGATGACGAGTGGTAGATGACCAGGGGTAGATGAAGAGTGGTAGATGAAGAGTGGTAGATGAAGAGTGGTAGATGACGAGTGGTAGAGGAAGAGGTAGATGAAGAGTGGTAAATGAAGAGTGGCAGATGACCAGGGGTAGATGAAGAGTGGTAGATGAAGAGTGGTAGAGGAAGAGGTAGATCAAGTGTGGTAGATGAAGAGTGGCAGATGACCAGGGGTAGATGAAGAGTGGTAGATGACGAGTGGTAGAGGAAGAGGTAGATCAAGAGTGGTAGATGAACAGTGGCAGATGACCAGGGGTAGATGAAGAGTGGTAGATGACGAGTGGTAGAGGAAGAGGTAGATGAAGAGTGATAGATGAAGAGTGGCAGATGACCAGGGGTAGATGAAGAGTGGTAGATGAAGAGTGGTAGATGAAGAGTGGTAGATGACCAGGGGTAGATGAAGAGTGGTAGATGACGAGTGGTAGATGAAGAGTGGTAGATGAAGAGTGGTAGATGACGAGTGGTAGAGGAAGAGGTAGATGAAGAGTGATAGATGAAGAGTGGCAGATGACCAGGGGTAGATGAAGAGTGGTAGATGAAGAGTTGTAGATGAAGAGTGGTAGATGACCAGGGGTAGATGAAGAGTGGTAGATGACGAGTGGTAGATGACCAGGGGTAGATAAAGAGTGGTAGATGAAGTGTGGTAGATGACCAGGGGTAGATGAAGAGTGGTAGATGAAGAGTGGTAGATGACGAGTGGTAGATGACCAGGGGTAGATGAAGAGTGGTAGATGAAGAGTGGTAGATGAAGAGTGGTAGATGAAGAGTGGTAGATGACGAGTGGTAGATGACCAGGGGTAGATGAAGAGTGGTAGATGACCAGGGTAGATGAAGTGTGGTAGATGACCAGGGGTAGATGAAGAGTGGTAGATGAAGAGTGGTAGATGACGAGTGGTAGATGACCAGGGGTAGATGAAGAGTGGTAGATGAAGAGTGGTAGATGAAGAGTGGTAGATGACGAGTGGTAGATGACCAGGGGTAGATGAAGAGTGGTAGATGACGAGTGGTAGATGACCAGGGGTAGATAAAGAGTGGTAGATGAAGAGTGGTAGATGAAGAGTAGTAGATGAAGAGTGGTAGATGAAGAGTGGTAGATGACGAGTGGTAGATGACCAGGGGTAGATGAAGAGTGGTAGATGAAGAGTGGTAGATGAAGAGTGGTAGATGACGAGTGGTAGAGGAAGAGGTAGATGAAGAGTGGTAAATGAAGAGTGGCAGATGACCAGGGGTAGATGAAGAGTGGTAGATGAAGAGTGGTAGAGGAAGAGGTAGATCAAGTGTGGTAGATGAAGAGTGGCAGATGACCAGGGGTAGATGAAGAGTGGTAGATGACGAGTGGTAGAGGAAGAGGTAGATCAAGAGTGGTAGATGAACAGTGGCAGATGACCAGGGGTAGATGAAGAGTGGTAGATGACGAGTGGTAGAGGAAGAGGTAGATGAAGAGTGATAGATGAAGAGTGGCAGATGACCAGGGGTAGATGAAGAGTGGTAGATGAAGAGTGGTAGATGAAGAGTGGTAGATGACCAGGGGTAGATGAAGAGTGGTAGATGACGAGTGGTAGATGAAGAGTGGTAGATGAAGAGTGGTAGATGACGAGTGGTAGAGGAAGAGGTAGATGAAGAGTGATAGATGAAGAGTGGCAGATGACCAGGGGTAGATGAAGAGTGGTAGATGAAGAGTGGTAGATGAAGAGTGGTAGATGACCAGGGGTAGATGAAGAGTGGTAGATGACGAGTGGTAGATGACCAGGGGTAGATAAAGAGTGGTAGATGAAGTGTGGTAGATGACCAGGGGTAGATGAACAGTGGTAGATGAAGAGTGGTAGATGACGAGTGGTAGATGACCAGGGGTAGATGAAGAGTGGTAGATGAAGAGTGGTAGATGAAGAGTGGTATATGAAGAGTGGTAGATGACGAGTGGTAGATGACCAGGGGTAGATGAAGAGTGGTAGATGACCAGGGGTAGATGAAGTGTGGTAGATGACCAGGGGTAGATGAAGAGTGGTAGATGAAGAGTGGTAGATGACGAGTGGTAGATGACCAGGGGTAGATGAAGAGTGGTAGATGAAGAGTGGTAGATGAAGAGTGGTAGATGACGAGTGGTAGATGACCAGGGGTAGATGAAGAGTGGTAGGTGTCGAGTGATAGATGAAGAGTGATAGATGAAGAGTGGTAGATGACGAGTGGTAGATGAAGAGTGGTAGATGAAGAGTGGTAGATGAAGAGTGGTAGATGAAGAGTGGTAGATGAAGAGTGGTAGATGAAGAGTGGTAGATGACGAGTGGTAGATGACGAGTGGTAGATGACGAGTGGTAGATGAAGAGTGGTAGATGAAGAGTGGTCATGAATGACAGAAAACGAAAGACATTCTGATGCTAGAAAGTAAAACTATATAGCCTCAACTGTGAATCGGTGAATAATGGTCGTAACAAAAATAAAAACAACTGCTATGGTTTTCAAAATGTTCCGGAACTTATTCTTTTTTTTTTTTTAATTAAATGGCCAAACTTATCATCTGGTTGGTTTTATCTCTTTCCTAAATAAGGAACAACATACGTACGCTGTGACAAGAGACAGAACTGGCCTCGTAGTGTGCACACGGTGGCATATAAGGAAACGAGAAATCAGATGAACTTACAGAAGCAGGTTGTAGCCTTCAAACACGTAAAGACAATCCTTAAACAATCTGGGAAAAGGAAACGAAAAGAACTATATGGGAAGTATGAGCCAGAACATGACAGTTTAAACAAACTCAGCAAACATGAGCAGACCAATATAGTCAAACTCATAACAGATCACTGTGGCCTCATAGCACACCTACACAAGATATGACTCAGCGACTTTGCAACATGTGACTCAGTATCCAGACAAACGCCAGAGCATATCCTACAGGACTGCAACACTCTCAACATCCTAAGAACACAAATATCTTCTTCTACTTCTTCTATCCTTCCTCTGCTGCCGTTGGCGTCGAGGGGAGAAACAATCTGCGATTCTTTGCTCTTCTGTTGGCCTCTTCTGATGTTATTCCTCCTAGTGACTCTAGTATTCCCTTTATCCATCTCTTTCTCGGTCTTCCTCTTAATCTGGCGTTTTCGTAGCGTTTATTTAAGGCTCTTTGAGTCATTGTTAGTTCTTTTTGTCTTGTTATGTGGCCGAACCAATTTATCTGTTTTTCTTTATGTATTCGATGGCTGGTTCAATTTCGAGTTTCTTCCTCAGTTCAGTGTTTCTTACTCTGTCCCTTAAGCTATTTCCTGTCATTCTTCTGACACATTTCATTTTGGTGGTTCGTTATCTTTCTTATTGTTCTAGAGTCCAGCGTCCAATTCTGGCACTGATAACCCAGAGTTGGTAGAAAAAAATGATATGTATATTGCCCTTTTTTGCTTCCGTCGTTATTGCTTTGTTTTTCAATAGTGTTGATACTTGGCCTATAACTTGGCATGCTTTGTTACACCTTATATCTATCTCTGTCTCTTGGTTATTGTCTTGTGTTAACGTGCTACCCAGATATTTAAAATTGTCTACCTGCTTCAAAGTTGTATTTATTATGTTTAGTTTTTCTTTCTTTCTCGCTATTGCCATTACTTTGGTTTTGCTTATGTTGATCTTCATGTTGTATTGTTTACAAGTATTGTTTAGCCTGTTGATATGTTCTTGTAGGTCCTCAGTTGTTTCATGTATCAGAACTTGGTCGTCTGCAAATAGTATTTCATTTATTTCTTCCTCTCTTCTGTTGTTTTCTGGTACGTATATTTCGTTCTCTTTTGTGTTTTCACTTGTTATCATCCGTGTTGGTATATTTCCTTGGATTGGGCATGCTAATTTGCATATATTACACAAATATGACCCACAAAAACAACCCTGCATGACACGTTATGGGGAGTCATGTAAACATCAAGGCACTGTCTTTGTGATCAATGCTTGTCTAAATGTATAAAGGCACATCAATAGTTAATCGCTGGAGAAGAAGGAATATCTTTCAAATACTATACCGTGCTCATATTCTAGCATGCTTGTCGATGAGGAAAGCATCGGTGGTACACGGCCATGTTTAGTTGACAGATTAGTGGTACACGGTCATGTTTAGTTGACAGATTAGTGGTACACGGTCATGTTGAGTTGACAGATCAGTGGTACACGGTCATGTTTAGTTGACAGATTAGTGGTACACAGACATGTTTAGTTGACAGATTAGTGGTACACGGTCATGTTTAGTTGACAGATTAGTGGTACACGGTCATGTTGAGTTGACAGATCAGTGGTACACAGACATGTTTAGTTGACAGATTAGTGGTACACGGTCATGTTTAGTTGACAGATTAGTGGTACACGGTCATGTTTAGTTGACAGATTAGTGGTACACGGTCATGTTTAGTTGACAGATCAGTGGTACACGGTCATGTTGAGTTGACAGATCAGTGGTACACAGACATGTTTAGTTGACAGATTAGTGGTACACGGTCATGTTTAGTTGACAGATTAGTGGTACACGGTTATGTTTAGTTGACAGATCAGTGGTACACGGTCATGTTCAGTTGAAAGATCAGTGGTACACAGTCATGTTTAGTTGACAGATCAGTGATACACGGTCATAGTTAGTTGACAGATCAGTGGCACACAGTCATGGCAAGTTGACAGATCAGTGGTACACGGCCATGTTTAGTTAATAGATCAGTGGTACACGGTCATGGTTAGTTGGCAGATCAGTGGTACACGGTCATGGTTAGTTGGCAGATCAGTGGTACACGGTCATGGTTAGTTGACAGTCCAATGGTACACGGTCCTGGTTAGTTGGCAGATCAGTGGTACACGGTCATGGTTAGTTGACAGTCCAATGGTACACGGTCATGGTTAGTTGGCAGATCAGTGGTACACGGTCCTGGTTAGTTGGCAGATCAGTGGTACACGGTCCTGGTTAGTTGACAGATCAGTGGTACACGGTCCTGGTTAGTTGGCAGATCAGTGGTACACGGTCATGGTTAGTTGACAGATCAGTGGTACACGGTCATGGTTAGTTGACAGATCAGTGGTACACGGTCCTGGTTAGTTGACAGATCAGTGGTACACGGTCTGGTTAGTTGACAGATCAGTGGTACACGGTCCTGGTTAGTTGACAGTCCAATGGTACACGGTCATGTTAGTTGGCAGATCAGTGGTACACGGTCCTGGTTAGTTGACAGTCCAATGGTACACGGTCCTGGTTAGTTGGCAGATCAGTGGTACACGGTCATGGTTAGTTGACAGATCAGTGGTACACGGTCCTGGTTAGTTGACAGATCAGTGGTACACGGTCCTGGTTAGTTGACAGATCAGTGGTACACGGTCCTGGTTAGTTGGCAGATCAGTGGTACACGGTCATGGTTAGTTGACAGTCCAATGGTACACGGTCATGGTTAGTTGGCAGATCAGTGGTACACGGTCCTGGTTAGTTGGCAGATCAGTGGTACACGGTCCTGGTTAGTTGACAGATCAGTGGTACACGGTCCTGGTTAGTTGGCAGATCAGTGGTACACGGTCATGGTTAGTTGACAGATCAGTGGTACACGGTCATGGTTAGTTGACAGATCAGTGGTACACGGTCCTGGTTAGTTGACAGATCAGTGGTACACGGTCCTGGTTAGTTGACAGATCAGTGGTACACGGTCCTGGTTAGTTGACAGTCCAATGGTACACGGTCATGGTTAGTTGGCAGATCAGTGGTACACGGTCCTGGTTAGTTGACAGTCCAATGGTACACGGTCCTGGTTAGTTGGCAGATCAGTGGTACACGGTCATGGTTAGTTGACAGATCAGTGGTACACGGTCCTGGTTAGTTGACAGATCAGTGGTACACGGTCCTGGTTAGTTGACAGATCAGTGGTACACGGTCCTGGTTAGTTGACAGATCAGTGGTACACGGTCCTGGTTAGTTGACAGATCAGTGGTACACGGTCCTGGTTAGTTGGCAGATCAGTGGTACACGGTCCTGGTTAGTTGACAGATCAGTGGTACACGGTCCTGGTTAGTTGACAGATCAGTGGTACACGGTCCTGGTTAGTTGGCAGATCAGTGGTACACGGTCCTGGTTAGTTGGCAGATCAGTGGTACACGGTCATGGTTAGTTGGCAGATCAGTGGTACACGGTCATGGTTAGTTGACAGATTAGTGGTACACGGTCATGGTTAGTTGACAGATCAGTGGTAGACATTTCATTTGTAAGAACTCTCGTTTATCTCGTCTCATGGGCTTCAATATCCCCACGTTTAGCGAATGGGTAAACTTTCAAAATTTTCAGAAGTTTCCAGCCACACCGAACAAATGTCAAGAAAACTATGGCGAATGTGACAGGAATAGAAAGAGTCTCATAACAAATTCGTTGACGGTGACTAATCTTTGAGCACTAAGTAGCAAAGAATACAATTATTCGTACGCCACCTGTTTCGGCGATTAACGCGTAGAGGACGGTTCTGTAGAAGTAAGGATTCAAAATCTATGTTCTAGGGACGCACACAAAATAAACCAGCCCATCAAAGTTAAAGAACACAATCATGAACGTGGCATTAGTCTGAATTGACGGGGGTCAACTTCAGATAATCAACGCCCGCTTTTGAAATGGAAGAGCACTCACAAATCTTACACTGACTTCTGTGGAACTCCCCAAAGCTGACTGCAGCATTTCGACAGTTTTCAAAACCAGTGTCTCATGTGATGAACAATGCACGCATGTTCGCTGTTGAATATTAACAGTCACTTTTCAGTTGCGACGAACACTGCAGGTGGACGGTCATATATAGGCTTCAACTCAATGCATCCGGGAAGATATTTATGGCTTCCCGTTTAACATGAACGTCCTCAAATATTTGTAATGTGCAACATCTTGATAACATTTAACTAAATGTTATGATTCTCTGGGGAAAGAAATTCTTCCCGGAAGCTCTAGAGCAGATCTAGTAAAAATGCTCAATTAAATTGCATTGGGTGCAGTATTGGATCTATTAGATGACAGATAATTTCACTGCATACTGGGCACTCACAACGGTGTTCATATTCTCCCCTCGGTATAAATGTCTTTATAACAATCTTCATTCCAATGTAGTGCATCCAATGCCTGGGCTCTAGACTCAAGAACACAAAGTAAAATAACCGTTACAGAAATGAAATGTGCTTGACGAATAATGGGAAACAGCCTGAGAGGTAAGATCAGAAATGAATTGTGCTTGACGAATTATGGGAAACAGCCTGAGAGGTAAGATCAGAAATGAATTGTGCTTGACGGATGATGGGAAACAGCCTGAGAGGTAAGATCAGAAATGAATTGTGCTTGACGGATGATGGGAAACAGCCTGAGAGGTAAGATCAGAAATGAAGAACTGAGGGGAAAAAAAAAATCTAAGAATAATTTCCGCCATTTAATAATTTAAAAAAACGAACAGATAAAATTATTTGGCGACGTGATAAGACAGAAAAATCAAAATAACTAAAAAAACTGTTAATAAACATTACGAGAACACCAGACTCAAGAGTCGACCACTAAAAAGATGGATTGACAGAACTTTAAAAACACTATAAAACATAACAGAAGGAGAAGCCAACAGAAGAGCAAACGACCGCAAACAAACCGTCGACATTGAAAGGGAAATAAGGAAGAAAAGAAGAGGAAGCATATACATGTCAACGGGTAGCGACAGGTAACCCTGTTTCTGTGTTGGATTAGTGGTATTATTTGACTTGTCGATAACGCAATGGCTTGGCATCGATTTCGTGTTCTTGAGGTCTATTGATGTATCTTCCCTATAGCAACATACGGCTGTGAATCATGGGCAATTTTGCAAAGAGTAACGAAGAAAATTGATACATTTGAAACTAAATACTACAGAGACATCGTTAAGATAGCTTGGAAAATTAAAAAAGAGCAATGAAGACATTACAATATTTAAACATCGGAAAGAATTGGCTTATAAACACAATTCTACAGAGGAAATTAAAATAGTGTGGCTACATCAAAAGACACAACGGGTTGGAAATAATAATAACGAAAGGCATGGTTTCTGGGCGACGCATCAGGGGCAGACCAAGAAGTAGGTGGTTTCAAGACATTACGGAGACTTGAACATGACAACAGGATAAGTGAGAGATCTGACTAGAGACAGAGATTCTTTCAAACGGGTTGTGGTGAACGCAGTGTTTTTCAAAGGTCTGTGACCTTTTCTCTTTGCTTCCCTCTATCTCTTCGTCCCTCAGTTTTCCCAGTTGTCACAATATATTCCAGCTGTTCCCTTCTTATTACATGGCCAGAAAATGATTATTGTTTCTTCCTAATATTGGAAATTAGATCTCATTTTGCTTTGACCTCTTTCAGAAAAGTTGTATTACCCTTCTTGCTGATATATATATATATATATATGGGAACATATAAGGGAACAATAATAAGTTCAGACTGTACATCGCCGTAGAAAGATATAGAGTAATAATAGCATTCTAAAGATTGCATGGTTTACGCAATATATCTAACAGAAAATAGTTCTTCTGTTTGATGTAGATCCAGTTCTGATCATATGAAAGTAAATCCTTAACAATTGGACAGTAGACAAGCACCTCTTTGACGTCACAATATCATGACGTTAGACAAATGACGAGGGTATAACTGAGAATTTAAAAACAGTAGTGAGGATCTTTTATATGAGGCGATAAAGGAAAGCTTATTATCAACATTAGAAGGCAACAACAGTCATCATCGGGAATGCAATGAGAAAGGAGCAGAGGAGTATGTTCTAGCAAATGGAAGCATCTTCTTCTTCTTTCCTTCCTCATTTGCCTATCAGCGTCGAGGGGAGATATAATTTGCAATCTTCTTCTGCTCGCCTCTGCTGCTGTTATGTTTCCTAGTGCTTCTAATATTGTATCCGTCCATCTATTTCGTGGTCGACCATTGGGTCTTGTATTCTCACAACGTTTGTTGAAGGCTCGTTGTGTTGTGTTTTGATCTTTTCGCCTTGTCACGTGACCAAACCATTTTATATGTTGTTTCTTTATATATCTATGGCGGGGGCTATTCCTAGCCGTTTGTCTCAGTTTTTCATTTCTGATCTTATCTCCCAGACTCTTTCCGTAATTCGTCTAAAACATTTAATCTCTGTAGTGGTTATTCTTCTTATCGTTCTTGCATCTAGGGTCCAGGTCTGGCATTGGTAGCACAAAGTTGGGAGCATCGAACGATGGAAACAGGTAAATGAAACCAGAAGTTCCAATGAAAAGCACAGCTGAACATCAGCAGTAACATTAATCTACGTATGCGAAGACAGAAAGTGTAAGATATACATATCACCATCGCCACCAGGCATGGCACTTGATGATATTTTAAACATCAAAATGTGCATGGATTGTCTAATTAATGGAGCCCCAAAGTGTGACGAAGATGGATTGCCTATTTAATGGAGTACTAAAGTGTGACGAAGATGGATTGTCTAATTACTGGAGCACTACAGTGTGACGAAGATGGATTGTCTAATTAATGGAACACTAAAGTGTGACGAAGATGGATTGTCCGCCCTTGCTGACATCCAGTGAGATGTTAAAGCAAGAAAGGAAGGGAGCGTTACACTTTTCCTTTTATGTGGATGCTTGATGTTAAGTGAATCATGCAGATATGAGCAATACGCATCACTATGGTCCAGTACTCTTACAAAGAGCAAAACAAGTGTTCTCTATTGAAGCAGTCGGTGTAAATTTAAGAATGTAATGTTAAACATGAATGTATATAGAATGAAATAATAAACCATATACAACTTTAGGTCCTTTTTTCATCCAACATGACACATTAAGAAGCGGTTAGAGTGTTTAGATGAACTAGGACCTCTGAGGGCGGTTTCAGGAAATGGTGACCAATATTTTATTATATCAGTCTAACTATCGTTTTTTTTTCTGTCTTGCCATCATTTTGAATTCGTAAGTTCAAGAACTACAACTCTGATTTGAAGATTTGTTTACATCCATTATTAAGATCATGAACCGAATGTTGACATTATATATTGGCTGGGTTGACAAGAGGAAAACAGGAGACGGCTTTTGATCAGCGGTCTGAGTAAACATAAACTGAAACAACAAAATATATGCTATGTTTACAAGTTTGTTCATCAACAGCCACGCAAACAAATTACTAATAATGCAATGTTTTCTATAAAAATCCATGACAGATCGATTGATTAACTAATAAACCGTTTGATTCTCAAAGTAGCTATCTGATTTATCATGCAGTCAACTGGGATCGCCACTGTTGTCTACTCTGAATACACTCGCCTGGAAATGTTAATTTCGTTAACTTCAAGAACATCATCAGTGACGTTCAGTCCAAGATGGAACTCAGCGACCACACTCTGCTGGTGAAGCAAATGCCGAAGATCCAGTAATAAACAATAAACCAGCAATATAAACATTTTTTGTGAAGGAGGGCAATTTATTAAAAAGGAAGAAATTTTTGCATTCAAATCCAGTCAGGAAAGATTCTTTAGTCTAGTATGTTGTGCTACCAATGCTAGTCTTGGACCCTAGACGCAAGAGCAATAAGAAATAATCTCTAATGAAATGAAATGTTTTAAACGAATGATAGGAAACAGCCTGAGAGATAAGATCACAAATTTAGATCTGAGAAAAAAGCTATGAATAAACCCCGTCACGGAATATATAACGAAACAATAGATAAAATGGTTTGGCCACGTGACAAGCAGAAAGATCAAATCACAATACAACGAGTCTTCAATAAAAGTTGCGAGAATACCAGACCAAAGGGCAGACCACGAAAAGATAATTTGGCGGAATATTAGAAGCACTAGGCAACATAACAGCAGCAGAAGCGAACAGAAGAGCAAAAGACCGACAATTATTTATCTCCCCGACGCTGAAAGGCAAATGAGGAAGGAAAGAAGAAGCTGCCTTGATCAAGGAACGACAGATGCTATTTAAAACGTGATGAACAAATCCGTTCCGGTACAAGATGGAAGGTTTGTTTTCCTTCATTTGGCTATGGACGGTTGATCGATGGTTTAACAAAGCCTCATCGTAAACCATCCATTGTTATTGTAACAGAAATTACGACTCTTGTATTTGAAAACGAATGCATGAAGAAAATACGTCGTACACGATGAAATATGTTCAAGGCTAGTGCTGAAATAGGAGAAATGACAAAGCATTACAAATATCAACAATAATTAAGGGAAGAAGACAATAATATGTTGGCCATGTGATGAGAAGAGACAACAAAAGAATGTCAAAGCAGGCCCTCAAGCAGGGAACTAGTGAGTAAAAGAAAAATAGCCCGACCTAGAGAAACATTAAAAATAATATGTTGGTCATATGATGAGAAGAGACAACAGAATCTCAAAGCAGCTCCTTAAGCAGGGAACTGGTGGGTAAAAGAAAAATAGCCCGACCAAGAGAAACATTACAAATAATATTGAATTGAGAGGTAATAACGGCACGCATCAGCCCCCTCGCCGAGATTGGGCAAATCGTCAAGAATAGAGCCGTTTGAAAGTTGTTTTGTTTTCTATCGAGGGTGAAACATACATTCAAAGCCGAACACTTCATGGCAGCTGCACTGGACAAGCGGCCTCTATTCTCCGGTCTTATAAGCCCCATGAGCCGCGATAGCTCAGTGGTTAGTGAACTGGACTACAAAGGACAAGAGGTAGGGTTTGATCCCAACCGACGGCTTCTGGGTCACCCAGCCTTTAATGGGTACCGAATTTTTTTTCTGGGAAAGTAAAGCGACACGGGCGTAATACCGACCACATTACCCCAAAAATCATGTGCCGAAGGTCGGTAAAATGTATGGTCATTAACACCATATTCCCTATACGCCACTTGGCGTGACGGGGGTACTTTACTTTAGTACAAGCCCCATGACAGACCCAAAAAAAATGGGATAATGCCGTAAAGTAAAGTTTTAAAGATAATTTGTTTTTGTAGTTAAACATGTAATATTTCATAACAAAAAGTTTCATATTTTGTATCTTTGAAGTTGTACTTCCGATGAGTGTTCTTCTCTTCGTCTGTCCACCCTCCTCTGTCTTTCAGCGTCGAGGACTTTGAATGAACTATATTTACCAAAGATATCATAAACACACGAATTAATAACATTAAGAACATTAATAGCTTTATGAGGTATCTAACCTGGAACCCCTATTATAAAATATCAGTTTTAAGAATAAGGGAAATGTATTAGACTCAGGAAACCTTCACCCGAAAATCGAAAAGGGTAGGATGTTGACCGGGCAAAATTGCCGGCAAAAGTCTACCGACACCGTGGACCCCAGGCCGTGCTACGGAGTTCGTGCACGTGTGCCGGGATTCTCCTAGAATTTTCACGAGATTCTCGATGGGGATATCAGAACACCTATGGGTTCGTCGAGTGTGAAGTGATAAAGATCCTAACAACAACAAACAGACAGACAACCATCACCCATAAACGTTGAAAAATTTAATCGAGTAACTAAGATGTCAATTTCCATATAAAAGAAGCTGCTATGTCTGACAAGGAAATGAAATGACGGTCAAACGAATGTAGAAAAATAAGACATACCTAAACACTACATATATTTTCACTATATAGTTTGTCCTTGGAAGCTATCACGCCCATTTATATTTACTTATCATAATCATCATCATCAAGTACCGGGCCTACTGGCGTAGGTGATCATGTCTCTCCACAACTTTCGATCTCGTCAGTTCTTTATAATTTCTGTTGTTGACCTTCTACCAAGCCATTCTCTTAAGCTGTCTGGTATTTTCTCTCTTTGCTTCCCTCTATCTCTTCGTCCCTCAATTTTTTCCAGTTGATACAATATATTCCAGTTGTTCTCTTCTCATTACATGGCCCAAAAAATTATGATTGTTTCTTCCTAATATTGGAAATTAGCTCTCTTTTTGCTTTGACCTCTTTCAGATCATTTTTATTACTCTTCTTAGCTGTCCGTGGTTTTCTCAGTATTCTTCTGTACAACCACATTTTTACAGACTCCAGTGATTTTCTTGTCTGTTGTCCTATTGTCCATGATTCACATCCATATTTTAAGACTGGCTCTAAATAACATTTAAGAACTCCTTTTCTTGTTTCTGTTGTCAAAAATGGATTGTATAGTATCTTCCTCATTTTCTTGAAAGCTGCTTTTGCCTGAGCCATTCTGCATCTCACCTCTTTTGTACATCTTCCGTCTGAGGTTAACAAAGTTCCCAAATATTTAAATTCATTTACCTGTTTTTTTACTTATGCGAACGTTGAAACCAAGTTTAGTGCATCGGAGCTTTTAATATCGAATGACGTAGATTTCTTGGAAAGGCATAATTACCGGACGGAATGATAAGTGAACAACTTGAACACAGTGTTGTGATATCTTTACACAGGACAAAAATACAAAACTATGACGTTTCGGCTGAGAACTTTAATTCAGAAAACAGCAGAACCAAAACAAAAAAAATAAAAAAATAAATAAATAAAACACACACACACTAAAGAGAAGTTTAACAGGCACTAACTATATGTTTGAAAGTTTTTAATTGTGATCATAAGTAAGAAATATATTTTTTTAAATATGCTAAATATACTCAATCGATCTATGAATGTTGTAGATACGTTATGGGGAACCACCTAAAGCAAGCGGAAATACCCGTATGTTTAATTAACAAGCAAAGACAGTATTACTATGTTTATGAGATAGCCGAGTGTTTCCATGGAGGAACACAGAAACGGAAATATGAAGACTATCATTTCTTACAACTTGGCTTTTTGCCTTCTCTCGATGACTAATTTTCATCGTCCACTTCTTAAAAAAACGTTAAGTGGGTGTATATGCACTGCTATGTAGTTTACGCCGATATTTGCGCCTTTCGGTCCAGTAAATCCGTCTTCGGTATATTATTTTTAGTGCTGGGTTGCACCTCCGCTTGGATGCTCTGCGAGACTGGTAAGAGAGTCTTGCTACAAGTGTCACTGCCCGGAAGAGGGGGATAACCTCAATCAGGTAAAACTATCTTTACGGCATATTCTCTTTACTAGGGTCTGCCGTGGGAGACTTCAACGATCGGAGAATAAAGGCCGCTTGTCCAGTGCAGTCACCACTAGGTGTTCCGTTATGAGTTTTTATTTCACCCCCGATAGAAAAAAACAACAACTTTGGATCTTATCAGGATTCGAATCCGCGCCTTCCTATCAGGTGAGGATCTCAAATCCTGATACAAGCGGTCAGCTATCAGTCTCTGACTATTCTCAACCCAGGTATTGTCCTGCTCCTTCATCTCATTAAGTCTTATGTGAAGTCTTATTAAAGAATTATCTGAACATTTAAAGTAAGCAAAATCTCAACTGTTCATCGACTGCTAACAGAAGACAATATTATCTTCACATATTCTGGTGCAGATGTTCAAGCTTTCCCAGGTCTTTCTGTACCAATCAATTGGCCTTTCGACCCGAAGACGGCACACAGAGCCTCCATGTCCGACGATCTTTGCGATTAAGTGTCAGGCTTTGCACGAGACTCGTATTGCGCTGTATTTCGCTAAAATCTTCTGGGCGAGCCTCAACCTCGGCTAGAAGTCGGTGCCTGCTGTTATTATCCCTCGCCTCATGGCTTTTTTGTGTGTTTTTATAGGTTTGCCTCTTTTCCCTTTACCCTCAGGTTCTCATGTGAAAGCTTGCTTTGAGATTTTCTTGTTGTCTCTTCCCATCACGTGACCAACATATGATCTTCTTCTCTTTATTATATATTTAATTTTTGTATGCTTTGTTATTTCTCTTATTTCTGCATTAGTATTGATTTCATTCAATGGCATACGAAGTATTTTTCTAAGGCATTTGTGTTCAAATGCATATAATTCTTGTGTATATTTCTTTGGTTGTTATCCAGCTCTATCTTCTTCTTCTTCCTTTCAACTCCCTGTATAGCATAGGGCTTCAATATACACTTTACAAGCTGTTCTGTTTCTTTGTCATTCTTTTAAGATCTTTCCATGTCTTACCCATCCTCTACATCTTTGCTTCCACCTTTCTTTATAGTTACTAATTAATTCTGCTGCTGATTTCTCACTTTAAAATTCTCTTAAGGTGTCCTTTTATATTTTGTATTTGTTTACTCCTCTTTTACTCTACTGTTACAATATATCCTAACTGTTCCTTTCTTAATGTATTGTCAAAAACGATGACGATTGCTTCCTAATGTTGACAATAACATTTACTTTTCCTCTTGATGTGTGTTAGCAAATACTCGTGACTTTTTTACCTTTTCAAAAAGAGACAAACTAGGGAACAGTAAAGAACATATCAATAAATAAGAAAGTAATTTAAGATTTAAAATAAGAGATATGTAAAGAGTATTAAAACATAAGAAGGTAATTTCAGAATGTAAATAAAGGATATGTAAAGAGAATGTTTGCAAAAGTATAAAATTACCAAAAAAAACTGTATGCGGTAGAAAGAATAGTGCTGAAAACCGTAAACATGTTTGTTTTATAAAAAAAAAAAAACCAGGATTTAAATCATTCATTCGCCAGCGTCTCAATCTTACAGGTTAAGGGAACGTGTAGATGTTTAAACAGTAACATGAGTGTTGTTGCTCAAGTATTTTCCTTTTTTTTTTTGCCGCGCATGTTTTACGTTTATATTGTTAAATGACGTTGTTTATTTAGCATGAACAAGACATAGTAGATCCTGTTCTTAAACGTTTGTAGTCATTGGCGTGAGTCAGCCAATGTTTAGTGTGTATTCATTTTGATGGTGATTGTTATGGTTATGGAAGGCCCCGGTATCACTGCAAACGAATTAAAATCCATAATTGCTCCACCGCCCGTGCTGGTGGAATCACCCGAATTACTATCTCATCTTCCAAACAAAGAAAGGTAGCTACAATCCCCATTAATTTTGATATGTAGTTGTAGTGTTCTTTTAATCTATGTCTTTCGGTCCAAAACACTTCCTGTAACTACCAGAGCGTTGATCACGGTCAGGGGAGAATCGAGTTGACGTAATGCCACGATTTGATGCGGGCAGAGTTTCATTTGACTCATTGATGTGGCGGGTGTTAATTTGGTCAAGAGGTAAAACATCAGGCTCTGAGCAAGAAGATCCCAGGTTCAGTTCCCACCACGAGCGGTGGGAACAAAAAATCGAATCCGTGGCTTTACCCTCGTGTGGTCTTTGTTTTGTGAAATCCAATGTCTTGTATTCTCGTAAATCGGCGAAAAACAGGCGGTCCTGTGTACATTCCGGGCACGTTAAAGAACTCTTGGCAGTTGCGAAAAAATGGGAAAATAAGGACATTTTTTTTCAAAACTGAGTTATGCGAGTGCGAGTCTATAAAGATATAAGTGAACAAGTAATCCAGTAACACCTTGGCTCTGGGTGGTCACTGAATCATAGCTGATAGATTGCGTTAGGATCAGTGAACCTGAACTGATTATGACACTACTTCACTACGTAAACAGATTAATCAGATTAGCCAAGCGATTATGGATAGAAGAGGGAAGGCAATCAGTACCAGAAAAATGATATGATGAATTCTGATGTTATGGTTATAAAAGGCCCCGGTATCACTGCAAACGAATTAAAATCCATCAATGCTCAACCGCCCGTGCCAGTGGAATCATCCGAATTACTAACTCATCTCCCAAACAAATAAGGCAGCTGTAGTCTCCATCATAGCAGTCTCAGCACACGTTAAAAGACATAAGGCGAAACCGCACAGAAAGTGAACACAGCCAACTGTTCCTTGTCATACGATATCATTATTCATCGTAAACAATTGGAATATCGAAACATGATCAAAACGGATGAAACACACAGCTCACGGTGTGCACAGAGCACTTAAATCAGTAGCTCCTGCAGCAAGCCGGACCTGGAATATGAGGAAACCGCAACAAAGAACACTTTTCATACATAGCCTTCAATGGTTCCTGCCGCCTATCCACCATATTGTAAATGACAGTAGCAAAAGTATAGTAATTATACAGGCTGTGATAATTATGGTTTCCCGTGTGTTATCGGGGCCTCATTATGAGGAAAGTAAAGAATAGTGACACTGTGACTTTCCAGGCATGTCGTAAGAGGCGACTAAGGATGTTGATCGATGGCGTGACAAGCTGTCATTGTAAAAAGTATTGTTATGGAAACAGCCATAGATTTTAGAAGCAGTGATCTCTGCAATATGTGCCATTTTGGCACGCAAGGTTTCTGGTTTTGAGATTGTGGTTCTGCCCTATGTGTCGTCTTAGGCTCGAAAGGACAATAGACAGACAGACAGACAGGCTACCAGGCAGGCAGGCAGACAGACAGACAGACAGACAGATAGACAGGACAGACATGACAGACAGACAGACAGACAGACAGACAGGACAGACAGACAGACAGACAGACAGACAGACAGACAGACAGACAGACAGACAGACAGACAGACAGACAGACAGACAGACAGACAGACAGACAGACAGACAGACAGACAGACAGACAGACAGACAGACAGACAGACAGACAGACAGACAGACAGACAGGACAGGACAGGACAGACAGGACAGACAGACAGACAGACAGACAGACAGACAGACAGACAGACAGACAGACAGACAGACAGACAGACAGACAGACAGACAGACAGACAGACAGACAGACAGACAGATAGATAATCATGCAGAAATACGTGCATCGCCAAGAGGGTCTACTCCTGTCGAGTAAGGCAGCTATCAGATATTAACATTGGGACATAAGACAACAACCAGAGCATTCCAATTCTTTCTGCTTTGTTCTTGTCTCTTTTGGTGTTCTCCAAGTTGACAATGTTGATGAAACTTGACCTACAAACGGAGTGCCGCTTTGTTTTCTTATTTTATGTCCATGTTTCTACAACAAATAGGGATGTTGAGTATTCATAATATTTTACTAATCATTTGTACTATTCATCTATTCATCAATATATTATCACAGTTTTATTGCGAGTTTCGTTTTCTTATGTTCTCTACAACCACAGACATTCTGGATTTTTCTGAAGCTTCCATTTCCAGATTGTTCGGTCTGTCATTCCTTTCCTCTAAACCAAAACTACAAACGACTCCTTCAACTTTTCTTGTGTAAACAAAATGTGATTTGAATTGGGCCAAGGTGCAAGCGCTCTTTTGTTATTAGATCAAAAATCGACCAATCATCAAGACAGTTTGTGCGAAGACAGAGCAGCCGTTGTAGTCCCTACATTGGTTAGGTTAAGAGAAAACGTAGTATAGGATTAACGTATCTCTCTCTCTCTCTCTCTCTCTCTCTGCGTTCAGGACTCAATCAGAGTAAGGATTCCAGACTCTCACATGAAGTCAGCTGTCAGGCTAAGTGTGTTGATCGCCCCCACAGGCAGAACATCACAATTAGAGTCTGTCAGATCCACTCTGACTGAACACCCGTTAATACGTTGCACTGTGTTCTGCGCCAGTGGCCCAGTGCATCCGATTTGAGCCAGCATTTTATTCGGGTTTGCTTTCCCTAGCCTAGGATTAACGTATAGGATGAACAAGATCCAAGTTCCGATTAGAATCAGGGAAATCAAGGCATTCGTTGCAACCCGCGACATCATCCCTCCAGGGTCTAATAGTTAATAGTTCATATGAACCTGAGGGAATACACTAATCTATGAATCTATAAATTTCATTTAACTTTGTTATTTCTGTCTCAAGGTTTTGTCTCCATTTCTTGTCAGAGTTTCCGTGTTGTTGTCGAGCATTACAGTTGAGATGTAAAAAAATAAATAAATAAATCGAACTTAAAGATTGTTTCAAAGACAGGTAAAGGAAACGTATGAGACTTGAATCGGCGTCATAGCTTGCGAGTTTTCACCCATATGTGCTCGGCCGCCTAGCAAGAAGTGTTCGGAGACTTCTGGATAGTGTCGCTTCAAGCATCGAAACTCACGATGCGAGGCGGCGTTACTCACCTTCCCAAAGTACTACCCTGGTGCCCATTTCTGCCCGCGACTGGGTCGACCGCGGGGGAATTTTTTTTTTCCAACCACGAGTAGAACTCACACCGCTTCCAGCGGGAATCTAACACGAGTTGTCCATCGGATGGAAGCCCAGTCGGGTGGTTTTTCCCGCCTAAGCTACAGAGGCCCCAAAAAACTCATGTGGACAAATGTTTCACGAGAACAGTAAATCAGTTGATGCCTCACACTACAGCACATGAAATAAAACAAAGGTAATGCGCCTCACAGCAACAAAGCTGGAAGCTGTCAACGACTCACAGTTGATGGCTACGCCAAGATCGTTAAACTAGAACCATCCAGACCATACTCCACCCCTTCGCAGTGACTCTAGAAACAGACGAACTATAGCTCGTTTCAAAACATATGCCCAACTTCAAAACGCTATTACTCTCTAACCGTTTGTTAAATACTTTTGAAATTTTCCAAATGTTATTAGAATGCAAAAGACCCTTTAAATGTATATTTAACAAATATCTTGCAGCTGCAGTTTTCTTAAAGCGGCGATATTTCTTTGATGTTTGTCAAAATTGTAAATTGTGAAGCCCTAAAGAATAGAAATTACCGTAGTTGCTGGTCTACGATTAATTTTCACTAGGTAAAGGCGTGGCCGTAATGGGGAAATAACTGGATAAAACAAAACACCAGGAGAATTATTGTCTTCTCAGTTCGAGGACGGACGATAATAATATCAAGGTATACCTGTATGTCCAATTTTCATAGTTGTGTGGTCCTGAAAAGGACCGTTTGTTGAACTAATTTAAGGTAATATAGGGGCCAACATTGTGGGGGCTATATACTTTCATTCTGAATCAGACGAGTATAAAAGATTAATAACTGTTTGGGGTTGAACATTCCACAAACCATCATTTTTCCAATATTCCTCTTCCTGTTTTAAGACGTGGTCTTCACATTTAGCCCAATAATCTTTGTCTATATTTAATAAAGCGAGATTAGCAAGAGTCTTTACATCGTATATTTTGAATGTTGTATTTTCATCTGCCACTTGTCCTTTTAATTTTGCCTAGATTAGTTCTATTGTATTTAAATGAGCATGGTAAGGTGGCAGCCTCAAACTTATATGACCGTGCTCTTGGATAATCTTATCTATTTGAAAAATCTTTGTCCTCTGTTTTTGCTTTACTAGAGATAGTAATTCAGGTTTTAAGTACATGTTATTAAATTGTATGTGCTCCTTTGTGAGCCATATCTTAATAGCATCTTTTGTACTGGATGACGTCGGCACTTTATCTTCAAGTGCAACAATGTTGTGGTACGCTGCATTGTCCATTATTAGGCAAGATGGTCGATCTAGTGATGGGAGAACAGAATTTTCAATCCAATGTCTAAATATGTGACCATTCATCTCAGAGTGATAATCCCGATTGTCTATGGATTTTGAAAGAAAAATGAGCTCTGCATTCTGTATTAGCCCATGTTGTCGATTACCTGCATGAGCAATTATCAAGCGCTGTCCTTTGCTGCTAGGTATTAATCTCTTAATCTTTCCATCTGATGACTGCCATTCCCTTTGGTTAGTGTGGTGAGCATTGATCCATGTTTCATCCAAGTACACAATATCATAACCTTGCTTGCGCACCTCTTTTACTTCACGTAAGTACTTGCTTCTCATGACTACTATATGTGGCTTCTCACAGATGATGTTTCGTCCATTGGAATATTTTCTGAATGTAAAGCCTGCAGCTCTCACATTCCTCCATAATGTAGACTTTGATATTTCAATACTGTTGTTCTTTTTCAGCGATACTTTTAATTTTCTTATTGTAACAGTTTCATTCATACCCAACATTTTGCGAATTTCACTTCTAATAAGTTCACTGTCGAAATTATCCAACATTTTTGCTCTTCCTTGTGATTTTGTATATTTGGAACATTGACGGTCACGTGCTTGAATCCAGCGATTAAATGACCGTTTAGATAAATCCAAAATGTGTCCTGTCCTATTCTCAGGGTTTTCTAAAGAATGAAATAATCTTCCTCGTTTAGCCTCTTTGCAAAAATAGTCATACATTTTTATTGCGATGTTTTGTAAACTGCAGAATTTCATTTTAAGACTCATGATAAATGTTATTGTTCCACGTTACGCCGCTGAATTAACGGAAATGGAACACACAATGCCTCGTGTTTACTACAAGTGTCTAATTGTGTCAGAGAACTCACGCGGAAAGCGTGAAAAATCGTAAATTTGAGCGTGTATAGATTTGTAATCGCTATTTTTAACTTAAATACTGTAAACACTAAGTTTTGACTACATCAATGGGTCGTTATAAATTTATATAAATCAAATAAGCAATAATAATAACCAAATGTTTGTTTTTAATGAAATTAATTCCCTGTTGGGTTCTAATCATTATAACTATACATGCAAATTTTGAAAAAAATACAAAAAGCGGTTTAAAAGATATTGATTTTTAAAGTTGGGCACGACTTATGAAACAAGCTATAGTCTAGTTTGGCCAAGCGAGTAGGGGTCAAAGAGGGAATTGCAAGATGATACATGTCATGCTGAAGTCGGATATGATGGACCGAAAGTGACAAATATCACATTTCTACTGCAAACCACAACACAACGTAGCTACGCCCACTTAACGTCCTTTGTTAACACGGATGGCCAAGCGGTCTATCCATTCCGTTCGTAGTCATCAGATGAACACCAACAATAAAGAAAATAAAAATCACCCTAAGCTACCCCAAATAGGAAGTTAATTAAAACATCGACACACTATACAATACAATCTTCATCCCAACGTTGTGCTACCAATGCCAGACCTGGACCCTAGATGCAAGAACAATAAGAAAAAATAACCTCTACAGAGATGAAATATGTTAGACGAATGACAGGAAACAGTCTGAGAGATAAGATCAGAAATGAAGAACTGAGAAAAAAGCTAGGGATAGCCCCCGCCAGAGAATATATAAAGAAACAACAGATAAAATGGTTTGGCCACGTGACAAGGCAGAAAGAACAAAACACAACACAACGAGCCTTCAACAAACGTTGTGAGAACACCAGACCCAAGGGTCGACCACGAAAAAGATGGGTCGATGGAGTATTAGAAGCACTAGGAAACATAACAGCAGCAGAGGTGAACAGAAGAGCAAAAGACCGCAAATTATATCTCCCCTCGACGCTGAAAGGCAGATGAGGAAGGAAAGAAGAAGAAGATTAAAACGTGAAGACTATCTGGTCAGCAATTAACGAAGTTAACCTGAAGGGGTTTTGATAGAGCAGTAGATGGTGAACTCGTCTAATGAGAAGGAAAGGTTCGATTTCAGTCCATGCCTAATATGTCGAGCTAATATTATACGAATTGAGGGCGTTTCTGGAAATTATAAAAAAAAAAGCACTGGCGTAATGATGGCCACATTACATCAAGGTTTATCGATGATCAAATATATAATATGATCAATGGTGCTATGTTTTCTATAGAGATGGGGTGCTACAGAGCCAAAGTGGGCCGTTTCAGTGCATTGTGGGAGCTGGATAGTGTCAAATTCTTGTCAATTTTTTTTTAAAAAGAAAGAAAACCATGCTATCACATTCCGTCACTGAATTGGGCGCAAAAAAGATGAGACTCTGACTGTAGGAAAACATAAAGATAGTAAGTATGAGCACTGTCATCCATCTGGTTGGTCAGTGACAACGTTCATTCCTTACTGTTCTGTGTTATTCTCATAACCTACTGATGGTTAACTTTTTCCGTACATAAGCTTTTTACCAATTGAACGGAGGAGATTTCAGAGACAAAATGTTTCATGGTTTTAAGAATCAATCTATATATTTATATTTATCTACAATATAACATATATATGAATTTTTAGATAATTGAACAAGATATTAGATTTCACCAATACCAACATGATACAAGACATGGAAAAATATATGGCTTAGTGACGTTTCATACTAATCAAATTGAGAGTGACGCACTGTGCGGCGAAACGTACTCGGTCGATATCGACATGGCGTGCAATATGTCGAAATGTATGGAAAGCGTTAAAACTTAGTTGGCGACAGAGTTCTTCTCTCACATATGTGGAAACAAATATAGGATAAATTGAGCATATCTTAGAATTAACAAAAGAAAACACAACAGCTAGAATTGAAAATTAATAGAGATAATATTTAAATCATGAGAAGTATTGCAGTTGACAATAAACCAGAGAGAAAAGGGGAAAATCCAGAAATACCTCTTCATCTTACAATTATCCAGTCAGTAGTACAGATGAATATATAAGAGCTTCGGTGGCTGAGTGGTTTGTCGGGACACTCGCTCCCTAGTCAGAAGATCGGGGTTCAATTATCAGAAGTGATAGGATTTTCTTTCGATCTGACAAGACTCCGTGGTTTAACCAGCTTTTAAAATTGGTTGCAGAGATTATTCTGGGAAGTAAAGGCGGCCTGGCGTGATACCGACAAAATCACCCAAAGTGTGTTGTGGTCATGGAAAAATATGGTCACTAAAATCATATTAACCACACGTCTAGCGAGACATGGAGGGAACCTCAACTTAGTACAGGAAGTGAAGAAGGAACAGAGAATGATTTAATTAAAAAAATAATACAAAATGAAAGACGAAGGAACGTGGAAGTCCAACGAAATTATGTTATATTTACAAATTTGAAAAAATTTCTTTTCAACTCCAATGTTAAATCAGTCCGTTTATATGGTGTAACATGAAGAAAAACAAATTTGACAGAAACGAAAATACAGACTGTCATTAAAGAATGTCTAGGCAGAATAAAAAGTTGAAATAAAAAAAAAGTAAAGAGCCTCGTGACGTATAGGGAATATGGTGTTAGTGACCATAATTTTTACAGACCTTCGGCACATGATTTTTGGGGTAATGTGGTCGGTATTACGTCCGTGCTGCTTTACTTTCAAAGAAAAAAATCCCGTACCCATTAAAGGCTGGATGAACCTGGAAGCCGTCGGTCAGGATGGAACTCGACCTCTTGTCCTTAGTAGTCCAGTTCACTGAGCTATCGCGGCTCCCAAAAAAGGTGAAATGGCAGAACAAAATGATTAACATATAACTTTGAGAAAGTACTAGACGAGCACTAGTCGTCAAAGAGATGAGACAAGAACAATAGATAGGACACACAGCGGAAGGCAATTGAGAGTAATTACACGAAGAATATTTATGGGAAATCTGCTGGAGAGGTGACAAAGAGGGAAACCAATAAAATATACTTGGAGAACACAGATGGAAGCAGAGATGTATAGGATGGAGAAGACACGCACAAGCAAAGTATGAGGATTACAAGTGTGCAGTTATGTTATCGAAACAAGAAAAAGAGTTCTTAAATGTTATGTAAAGTCAGTCATAATAGGAATCATGAAAAAAGGCACCCAATCAGACACAGAAAGAAAACACGTAGCAGAAAAACACAAACACGATACCTACCCACAGGACTCTTGGTCCCACATATACACAGATGACTCTGCTACAAATGCCACCAGAAATGGAGGGGGAGGTGTGCTCTTGACGCTGAATAATCAGGACGAGATCACCAAGTCAATAGCTACTGGGAAATTCTCAAACAACTTTAAAGCAGAAACTGAGGCCATCAGAGATGCGGCAACACTGGCCACTCAACACAAAAATAACATGCATAATAAATTGGTGATTCTGACTGATGCACTGTCAGTATTATCAGCTCTAAAATGAACTAGATGACTGGAGAACAACCCTGGACCAACTATACAATAACTTCCAGAGAGTAGTCATTCAGTGGATACCATCACACTGTAATATACACGGGAACGAACGCGCAGACAAATTAGCTAAAGAGGGAGGGAGATTACCACAAGAGAACCATCCGCTCAGTTATGATGAAACCAAATCCATCCTCAAGGGTCAGTTCCATGAAAAATGGAAATGAGAACACCCAAAGCATAACGAGAGTGATGGATACCACCAACTATCAAGGAGGGATCAAGTCATCATACTTCGCCTACGCACTGGTCTTAATAGAATGAGAAATCACATGTTCACCAAATTCAAAATAGGTACAACCTGCCTATGCCACTGTACACTGGACAATATGACTACAAAACATGTTCTACAGGATTGCCCCCAGTACACAGACCTGAGAAGAACAATGTGGTCCACACCCACCTCCCTGGAAGAAAAACTTTACGGGGCAAACAATTCGCTTAAACAGACAGCTGACTTCATGAGTGAGTCTGGAATCCTACTCTGATTGAGTCTTGAACGCAGAGCGAGAGAGAGAGAGAGAGAGAGAGAGAGAGAGAGAGAGAGTCTTAACATATGGATGTGAATCATGGACAATCGGGCGATAAACAAGAAAATCACTGGAGTCTGTAGAAATATGGTTTTACAGAAGAATGTTGAGAATACCATGGACAGCTAAGAAGAGTAATGAAAACGTTCTGAAAGAGGCCAAAGCAAAAAGAGAGGTAATATCCCATATTATGAAGAAACAGTCATAATCTTTTGGCCATGTAATGAGAAGAGAACTACTGGAATATATTGTAACAACTGGGAAAATTGAGGGACGAAGAGATAGAGGAAAGCAAAGAGAAAAAAATACCAGACAGCTTAAGAGAATGGCTTCGCAGAATGTCAACAACAGACATGATAAATAACTGTGGAGATCGAAAATTGTGTAGAGACATGATCACCTACGCCAGCAGGCCCAGTACTTGAGGATGGTTATGTCAATGGAGCAAAGAACACTGTGAGTTAACAAGTGCATGAAAATGCGAGTCTGCTCAGATGTTGATTTGACTAATGGCGTTACAATGTCAAGGTTTTCAAGTTAACAGCGACGATAAGTTTATGGTACAAATTACGCCATTACTACAACATTGTAGATTTAGCACTATGGAATGGAAGTTCACAAAATCGTAGTAACCACTGTCCATTTCTTATCTAGAATCAGGAATTGAATTACTTTGTTACTTAGGAAAGCTCACTTTATGTTTAAAGATTAATGCACCTGCATCAAGTTAACAATAGGAAACAGTTTGGTTGTTTAATCAACGACGGGTGGTGGTTTTTTTGTATTGGCAGTTGTGAAGTTTACCGATTGTTATAATGAAATGTTACGTTAAACATAACCAATAAATCACCACATATATTGAAGTGTTACGTTAAACATAACCAATAAATCATTACATATATTGAAGTGTTACGTTAAACATAAACAATAAATCACCACATATATTGAAGTGTTACGTTAAACATAAACAATAAATCACCACCTATATTGAAGTGTTACGTTAAACATAACCAATAAATCACCACCTATATTGAAGTGTTACGTTAAACATAAACAATAAATCACCACCTATATTGAAGTATTACGTTAAACATAACCAATAAATCACCAAGTATATTGAAGTGTTACGTTAAACATAACCAATAAATCACCACCTATATTGAAGTGTTACGTTAAACATAACCAATAAATCACCACCTATATTGAAGTGTTACGTTAAACATAACCAATAAATCACCACCTATATTGAAGTGTTACGTTAAACATAACCAATAAATCACCACCTATATTGAAGTATTATGTTAAAACATAACCAATAAATAACCTCCTAAAAACAAGTATTACGTTAAACATAAAAAAATATCTTACCACGTATATTCATTTATTACATCAAACATAACTAATAAATTACTACTTATATTGATTTATTACATCAAACATAACTAATAAATTACTACTTATATTGATTTATTACATCAAACATAACCAAAAAACCATCACCAGTTTTCTACAAACAAATGTTATATTCATAACGTGAAGAAAGTTTGCAGATGCACACTGATAGTTGCGTCCTATTTTTCAAGGTAGTTGAGAACATAGACATACTATAACCAGTGATGGAAAATATAAAACTGAAATAAACAAATAAATAGGAATGGCAAAAAGTAATTTTAATGGCACGAAAAATATACTAATATAAAAAACAAATAACACCAGGGCTAAAATTAAGAACAGCAAAATGTTACATCTTCTCAACATTCCTGTATGGTGCAGAAACATGGGCATTAGACAAGAAAACGGAACAGAAATTGAAGTTTTTCAAGTGTGGATTTATAAAAGAATACGAACAATTGGATGGAAAGAAAAGAGAACAAACGGTGAAGTCTTAAAACAACTAAACAACAATGAATTACTAAACACAATTCAAACAAAATAAATAAGATTTTTTGGGGCATGTTAAATGACACAACAGTCTGCTAAAAATAATCTAGGAAGGGAAATACAAAATAAAAGAGGCAGATCAAGACTAACCTGGAAGAGTAACATCAAAAGATGGACAAGTCAGAATATGACAATCTATACCATCAAAAAGTAAAAGACAGAGCTGAATGGCGCTCCATGGCAGCCAACCTTCAATGCGGAGAGGACACTCAATGAACTGAAAAGTTTAGTGCGCTCAACTAAACTCCAGTGTTGAGTGCCTCTTATGTGCAGAATGGCCACGAAATGTCTTTTCGTGTACACCTAAAAGGCAAACCGTACCATCATTTTTTTTTATTTCCCCGATTCATCATGCCGAAGATGGAGGCGCTGCTCAACGCTGACACAGAGTTCTCAATCCAACTGTTAAGTCCATTCGACAAGATCCGAATGATTTAAATTGTTAAAAACTAAAAAAATGTCTGTGATTTTTCTTATTTACTAACGACACTAGACAAATTGTTCTGATTATCATATCCAGGTATTGACCAAACTGTTTCTTTACAAAACATGCGAAAAGACCAGCTAAAGAGTTTATTTAATTTCCCGCTATCCTGCAACCCACCGATGTTTCCATCTTTGCGATGTTTTGAAGATATCGAATATATTCACTATCGCGTTATTTAACTCTTTCCGTACGGAAGCTTTTTTAGACGCACCGGAAGAGATTTCAGAGACAAAATTGTTCATGGTTTTAAGAATCAATCTACATATTTATATTTATCTAACATATAACATATTATCTAAGGATTTTTAGATAATTGAACAAGGTATTAGATTTCACCAATATCAAGATGATACAAGACATGTAAAAAGAATATGGTTTTGATGGCGTTCACACTAACCAAATTTAGCGTGCGCACTATGCGACGAAACGTACGTTGCCGAAATCGACATGGCGCACAGTGCAGCGAAACGTACGGAAAGAGTTAAGAGCTATACAAGTTTTGACATCTCACGACATAGAGGTTCTCGTTGTATTATGTTTAGTTGTTCTTACACAGGGTGAACACGAAACGGATGTTTCAGTAATGGTTTAATTTGACATAACGAATCATACATTATGAATCTGTAATATAGACATACGATCATTAAACAATTTCTCATAAATAAAACCTGCAAATAAATTAATTAACGTTCATAAACACAAATACTTTCAGCAATTGTCTCAATTCTTTAACAAAAAATCGTCACGTTAACAAATAAACTGCATGTTTTACACACACTCAAAGAACTGAAATGTGTTAGGCCTTGACCCGTTACAAGTTATGAACCCAGCGCTTATTCGTGACGTAAAAGTGTGTGCATGCAGACATGAAAGAAAGAAGACACAAATTTTCGATTCATGACCTTGACTGCTATTCGCGTATACGCCACCAGTGCAAATTATGGTGTGTTGCCAATTGATAAATATGGAGTTATCTGAGCAGTCAAAATAACATAAAGTAAGTAAGAGCCCGGTTGTCATGTTCAAGGTCTCCTTGATGTCTTGAAACCACCTTCCTCTTGGTCTGCCCCTGATGCATCGCCCAAGAAATCATGAACGAGATATGAATGTTTATTAAACTATTTTAATGGCAGTTTGGTATATATAATGTTTTATTATTAGAACATATAAGATTATTAAAAAATATTGTTTAAGGGTTAAACATATATGGCCTTGCCAAAAAGAATGTAAAACTCAAGTACAAACACGATAAAAAGACATCGGTTCTTTAGTAGGCTGCTTATTTGATTACTGTATCTGAGGGATATGCATTTTAGTTTAGTTTAGTTTAGTTTAGTTTTTATATAATATTCACTGCAGAACAGACGAATCAAAGTGTTTAGATCCCCTCTTTTGCACCATCCCCATTATGAAGCACGCCTGCCATATTTTAGCGATAGCAGTGACAGTGACTTCACTTCAGCTGCACGAACTCCGTTGTACCAGTAAAGACCTTTAACCCCATCCTCCTTAGACGCCCCTTACGACATGCGTGGCAGGTGACAGTGTCTCTAATCTTTTCTCACCTCGCCGTTGTAAGAGCTCTGGTAGTCACACGGCTTAACATTTAAACAAAATCTCTTCATACAAAGAAGATCCCCCGACGCTTGTTAAGTCATCATGAGCAAATTATTTGGCTATTTTTTTTCATATTTTGTTGTGGTATCTTTGATCTATCGTAGGAAGGCAAACTCAGTAATTCAATAACATGATAGGAACAACAACGTCTCATGAATAAACTAAAGGGGAGAGAATCTTTGACACATGGGACATGTTAATATAAGATAGATTGGTTCATCGTGTCAAAACAGGAAAATTAGAGGCAACGAGAAGGACAGGAAACCTATAAGATGAACTATATTGTTGGTTAGTCTAAATGGCAATAACAGTTGGAAAATTAAACACATAACAAAAGTTTCGATTTATACAGTCTTCCTCATTGGCTAAGTAAGTAAGTAAGTAAGTGTTCCTTTTATACCTTAATAGATGTATAAAGAATTTGGAGTTAGTGACAATATTGTTCCACGACAGAAAGCACATTTTTGGATGATGTGGTCGATGTCACCCCAGGCCACCTTGGCTTCCCACGAAATGGCTTGTATAAATGTTTAGAGTCTGGATGAATCTTAAAGAATTGCCGCGCCGAAAAAAAAAGTAAACACTTTTGGGAATCGAAACGAATCCTTCCGATCAATAGCCAGCACACTAACCACTCAGCCATCGAGGTTACAATAATAGATAGAGACAACGATGCGAACAATTTATTACGTAGATAAATAGATATAACAAGGATAGAACAGTTGAGATGGATAAGAAGAATAGGTCTATATCAAGGATATGAAGACTAGAGTTACATGGGTAAACAGGAATATAGCAAGGGAAGGAACATGGAGGTTACAAGACTATAACATGTTTATAACAAAGACAGACACACAGTTGACTGCATGACAAAAATAGGGGTATAACAAGTACAGGAACACAATGAGTTTCATGACACTGACAGGGGCATAACAAGTACAGGAACACAACGGATTCAATTACAATGACATGGGCATGAATACCCACACAAACACGAGTTTCAACAGAGGTATTACAAGTACAGGAACACAACGGGTTAAATGACAATGACAGGGGTATAAAAAGTACAGGAACACAATGAGTTTCATTACAATAATGGGTATAACAAGTACAGGGACAGAATGAGTTTCATAACAATGACAGGGGCATAACAAGTACAGGAACACAATGAGTTTCATGACTATGACAGGGGTATAACAAGTACAAGAACACACCGAATTAAATGACAATGACGGGTATAACAAGGACAGAAACACAATGAGGTTCAAGACAATGACAGTGGTATAATAATAAGGACACGAACACAATGAGTTTCATAACAATAACGGGTATAAAAAGGGCAGGAACACAATGAGTTTCATGAAAATGACAGGGGTATAACAAGGACAGGAAGACAATGAGTTTTATAACAATAACAGTGGTATAACCAGGACAGGAACACAATGTTTCATGACAATAATGGGTTTAGCAAAGACAGGAACACGATGAGTTTCATGACAATAATGGGTTTAGCAAAGACAGGAACACGATGAGTTTCATGACAATAATGGGTTTAACAAAGACAGAAACACAATGAGTTTCATAACAATAATGGGTTTAACAAAGACAGAAACACAATGAGTTTCATAACAATAATGGGTATAACAAAGACAGAAACACAATGAGTTTCATAACAATAATGGGTTTAACAAAGATAGAAACACAATGAGCTTCATAACAATAATGGGTATAACAAAGACAGAAACACAATGAGTTTCATAACAATAATGGGTACAACAAAGACAAAAACACAATGAGTTTCATAACAATAACGGGTATAAAAAGGGCAGGAACACAATGAGTTTCATGAAAATGACAGGGGTATAACAAGGACAGGAAGACAATGAGTTTTATAACAATAACAGTAGTATAATCAGGACAGGAACACAATGAGTTTCATGACAATAATGGGTTTAACAAAGACAGGAACACGATGAGTTTCATAACAATAATGGGTTTAACAAAGACAGGAACACAATGAGTTTCATGACAATAATGGGTTTAACAAAGACAGGAACACGATGAGTTTCATAACAATAATGGGTTTAACAAAGACAGGAACACGATGAGTTTCATAACAATAATGGGTTTAACAAAGACAGAAACACAATGCACTTCATGACAATGACATGGGTATAACAAGGACAAGAACATAACGCGTTTCATAACAATGACAGGGGTATAACAAGGACAGGAAGACATTGAGTTTCATAACAATAACGGGTATAACAAGGACAGAAACATAGTGAGTTTCATTACAATAACAGTGGTTTAACAAGGACAGGAACACAACAGATTAATTGTCAATAACAGGGGTATTAGGTTAGCGGGGTAGATTTATCCCCAACCAAATAAGGAGTGAGACGTCTCATTTCCAAAAATATTTATCATCAACAAAATTATATGTTCCTGCCCTGTTGCAGTAAAAAGTAAAAAAAAAAAAAAGTAAAGTACCCCAGTCACGCCAAGTGGCGTATAGGGAATATGGTGTTAGTGACCATAAATTTTATAGCCCTTCGGCGTATAGGGAATATGGTGTTAGTGACCATCAATTTTATAGCCCTTCGGCGTATAGGGAATATGGTGTTAGTGACCATCAATTTTATAGCCCTTCGACGTATAGGGAATATGGTGTTAGTGACCATCAATTTTATAGCCCTTCGACGTATAGGGAATATGGTGTTAGTGACCATCAATTTTATAGCCCTTCGACGTATAGGGAATATGGTGTTAGTGACCATCAATTTTATAGCCCTTCGACGTATAGGGAATATGGTGTTAGTGACCATAAATTTTACAGACCTTCGGCACATGATTTGTGAGGTAATGTGATCGGTATTACGCCCGTGCCGCTTTACTTTCCCAGAAAAAAATATCCGGTACCCATTAAAGGCTGGGTGTACCGGAAGCCGTCGGTTGGGATCGAACCCTACCTCTTGTCCTTTGTAGTCCAGTTCACTAACCCCTGAGCTATCGCGGCTCGCCCTGTTGCAGTAGGGAAAAGAAAATCATCATCATGATAGCCTATTCTTTTTGTTGTTGATCTAAATGAGAAGAAAAGCATCTACAGACAGTTTTATCAAAACAAGATAGTTTCGTTTGCATATCGAGTTTAGCTGTTGTCTATTAATATGATATAAAAAAATATGGCGAATTTAGTACTGAGCACATGTGCGTATAATCATAGAGCAATCATCTCTCAGTACTTGGGCTTTCCCGTTAGTACTTCCATCTCTTTCATAACTACACAAGTATTCTTGTATACAACAATTGTCATAGAATTAATTAGACTACGTATAATCATGTACATCATTGTACACTATAAAACCACATAAATTGGCATTAACTGGAACCACGTAAATACTTTAGAACCACATACATAAACATATTGGAAAGCCGTGAATACGTTAGAATCATAGTAAACAACATATTAGAACCAATTAATAAAATATTGCTTAGAATAACGAAAATTACGTAGGAAACTAAAAAAAAAAATACTTGACACAAAAACTTGTCACATTTTAACAGCTGAAATGACGTTCCTACTTCTAAAAGTCTAAAATAATACGCTGCGACTTCCCGTGGTGTACAATGTAAATCATGAATACATTATAAACCGTGCGCATCTCATCGTCATGCCTATATTTTAACAATTACCTCAGCAGATAGACTAGGCTAGCGGTTTATATTTACCTGCCTTGGGTTATCTTCCTTGAAATCACAATAGATGAGACTCATACTTTTGTTGTCGTATAGGCAGAGGTTTCTTGTTTCTCGTGAGAGAACGTCACTAGTGTAGCATAGTTAGTAGCGGGGGTGGTTACCTCGCAGGGGGTATAACGAAAATAAGATCATATGATCCCGAACTAATATTCACTAGTCGGTGGAGCTAGCAAAAATAATGGACAACCAACTTCTTTTAAGATGTTAAAAGTATGATAGAATAATGTTGGTCAACGAATCCGCTTTTCTATATATCGAAAGCTAGTATGCTAAACACTTGTCCGATGTGCAATGAGAATGACGTGTCGACCAAACTAAAAACTAAGCTAAACTAAACTAAAATGAAGTTTAAAACTGTACTCTTCTACAACAATGTATGTTACGTGACGTTATTTACTTTCTAAATAACCACTATTATTAAACTTTTAGAGATATGAAAGAGGAAGTCTACTGAACCCCTCACATTAAACCTATTTGACTTTAGACTATTGAGTCGCTAAAAGGTACACACTCCTAGCGATAATGTAAGGTCCCGTGATATTATCATGCTGTAGGGGAGTGGATAATAGTAATCCAAAGTACTGGGCCTCAGCAATTAAAATATTCCTATGCTGTCAATTTTGCCACCGTATTTATTAGATGTATGATGGTTACACATGTGCAGTTCGAATAGAGGAAGGACTGAGTGATTGTTTCCCAATAGAAACTGGGGTTAAACAAGGATGTATTTTGTCGCCCTTGTTATTTGGGGTTGTTATGGACTTCATAATGAAGAAATGCTGCACTGGTAATAAAGGCATCGAATGGATACAAGGAGACCATTTGGAGGACCTCGACTTTGCTGATGACATAGTTCTTTTCAGCAGCCAGATAAAAACGATGCAGGCAAACACAAATGAACTATCATCAATAGCCAGCTAAATTGGGCTTGAGATCAATCATGAAAAGACTAAAAGTCATGAAAAGCTTAATTCCAACAGACGACAAAATATACACGAAAAATAAACCAGTGGAAGAGATCGATCACTTTATCTATCTTGGAAGTCACATTGATCGATAAGGGGATACAAACAAAGACATTATAATCAGAATAGCTAAAGCAGCAATGTCTTTCAGAAGCCTTGAAAAGTTGTGGAAATCAAAACTCATCAGCACAAACACAAAACTTAGATTATTCATATCAGATGCACTATCAACCCTTACGTATGTATGTGAGAGCTGGAAAACAACAAGAGATATAGAAACAAAGTTGAACGCATTCGAAAATAAATGTCTAAGGAAAATACTTGGTATAGCGTGGAACGAATTCAAAACAAACGAGGAAATTAGAGAAATCGCCAATCAACCACTAATATCTTCAGTAATAAAGAAAAGACGATGGTCATACGTTGGACATGTGATGAGAAGAGATAATAACCGAATAGCAAAGCAAGCCCTCATGTGGGAAACAACAGGTAAGAGAAAAAGAGGAAGACCCAGAGAGACACTGAGAAGAACCTTGCTGAGAGTGGCAAAAGCAGCAGGAATCGGCTCCCTCAATGAGATAGAGCTGCTTGCATAGAACAGAGACAAATGGCGAGATTTGATAAAATATCTTTAAAAGAATTGAAAACTGCTAGAACAAAAATTCATATAAGAGAAGGAGTATCTTGGTCTACGCCCTATGGGCCGGCTACGGCTCGAAAGGTCAATAGATTGATTTATTACTACGAAACCTGGATCATGAAAACTCGATCTAAACTTGTGTATAATCAAACCAGAAATATTTCGAAATCTGGAATCTCCAGCGAAATATAAAAACCATAATTTGAAGACAAAATAAATACAAACAGGAAATAAAACTACAATTGTTTACCATAAAATAAAAACATTCATGCCAGCACTGACTTTTATTTCCAAAGAAAATTGATTCGCTGTACTGGTGTTGCCTCCATTATTGTGTTCTTACTTCCTATTACCTGTTTTCAAGTTCACGTGTACGTGCAATGTTGTCCTACCTTCTACCTTCGCCTATATCCCGTGAACCTGCCGATCTTATTTACTAAGGCAGTATTTGTATTTAGGGTCCCATCTTTGTGATGCTCTTTATTTAGTTTTGCAACGAGGAGACGTCATGATTAATAGAAAAAAAAAAAAAAACCTTGCCGAGCAAGGGTAGTGGCCGTTTAGCTCGTTAACACGACTAAAGGAGGTGGCCTATGTGTGCTGATGGTTCACCTCAATCATTATTTCCGAATGTCTTCTTTCTGTTCTCTAATAATTCGGAAGTTTGCGAAACTAACAGATTTAATATACTATCAGCTATTAAAAAAAAAATTTATAAATAAACATCCCCCGTCACTCGTATAGGGAATATGGTGTTAGTGACCATATATTTTACAGACCCTCAGCACATGATTTTTTTGGGGGTAATGTGGTCGGTACTACGCTCGTACCGCTTTACTTTGCCAGAAAAAAATCCGGTACCCATTTAAGGCTGGGTGAACCCGGAAGCCGCCGGTTGAACTAACCTTACCTCTTGTCCTTTGTAGTCCAGTTCACTAGCCACTGAGCTATAGCGGGAACTATACTAAAGAACAATAATATCAAACTATACTAAAGGACAATACTATCAAACTATACTATCAAACTATACTATCAAACTATACTAACATACTACACTGTCAGTCTATACTATCAGACTATACTAACATACTACACTGTCAGTCTATACTATCAGATTATACTAACATACTACTCTATCAGACTATTATATCAGACTATACTATCAGGCTATACTATCAGGCTATTATATAACACTATACTAACAGACTATACTATCATACTATCATCATCATCATGTACCATACCGGTTGCCGTAGGCGATCATGCCTTCCACAATCTTCTATCTACAGTGCATCGTATCAGTTCTGTTGTTGACTGTTTTCCATGCCATAACACCAAGCTATCCAGTATTTTCTCTCTTTGGCGTCCGCGATCTCTCTTTCCTTTTATTTTTGCCAGTTCTCACCAAGTATTCCAACTTTCCTCTTCTCATGATGTACCCAAAAAATGTTGATTGTTTCTTTGTGATGTTTTTTATGAGCTCCTTTTTTGTGTTGGCCTTTTTGAGAATTTCCTCATTGGTCTTTTTAGCTGTCCAGACATACTATACTATCAGACTATTATATCAGATTATACTATCATACTATACTAACAAACTATACTAACATACTATACTCTCTGACTATTTTATCAGACTATACTTTCAGACTATTATATCAGACTATACTTTTAGGCTATTATATCAGACTATACTATCATACTATATCGGACTATACTAACATACTTTACTAACAGAGTAACAAGGCTAACAGAATATCTTGCTGTTAGGGCTAAAATAACATCCTGTTGTTAGGGCTAACAGAACATCTTGCTGTTAGGGCTAACAGAACATCTTGCTGTTAGAGCTAAAATAACATCCTGTTGTTAGGGCTAACAGAATATCTTGCTGTTAGGGCTAAAATAACATCCTGTTGTTAGGGCTAACAGAATATCTTGCTGTTAGGGCTGAAATAACATCCTGTTGTTAGGGCTAACAGAATATCTTGCTGTTAGGGCTAAAATAACATCCTGTTGTTAGGGCTAACAGAATATCTTGCTGTTAGGGCTGAAATAACATCCTGTTGTTAGGGCTAACAGAATATCTTGCTGTTAGGGCTAAAATAACATCCTGTTGTTAGGGCTAACAGAATATCTTGCTGTTAGGGCCAAAAATAACATCCTGTTGTTAGGGCTAACAGAACATCTTGCTGTTAGGGCTAACAGAATATCTTGCTGTTAGGGCTAACAGAATATCTTGCTGTTAGGGCTAAAATAACATCATGTTGTTAAGGCTAACAGAATATCTTGCTGTTAGGGCTAAAATAACATCCTGTTGTTAGGGCTAACAGAACATCATGTTGTTAGGGCTAACAGAACATCCTGCTGTTAGGGCTAAAATAACATCCTGCTGTTAGGGCTAAAATAACATCCTGCTGTTAGGGCTAAAATAACATCCTGCTGTTAGAGCTAAAATAACATCCTGTTGTGAGGGATAACAGAACATCCTGTTGTTAGGGCTAACAGAACATCCTGCTGTTAGGGCTAAAATAACATCCTGCTGTTAGAGCTAAAATAACATCCTGTTGTTAGGGCTAACAGAACATCCTGCTGTTAGGGCTAACATAACATCCTGCTGTTAGGGCTAACATAACATCCTGCTGTTAGGGCTAAAATAACATCCTGCTGTTAGGGCTAAAATAACATCCTGTTGTTAGGGCTAACAGAACATCCTGCTGTTAGGGCTAATATAACATCATTCTGTTAGGGCTTACAGAACATCCTGCTGTTAGGGTTAAAATAACATCCCGTTGTTAAGGCTTACAGAACATCCTGCTGTTAGGGCTAAAATAACATCCTGCTGTTAGGGCTAACAGAACATCCAGCTGTTAGGGCTAACAGAACATCCTGTTGTTAGGGCTAACAGAACATCCTGCTGTTAGGGCTAACATAGCATCCTGCTGTTAGGGCTAACATAATATTCTGCTGTTAGGGCTAACAGAACATCCTGCTGTTAGGGCTAACAGAACATCCTGCTGTTAGGTTAACAGAACATCCTGCTGTTAGGGCTAAAATAACATCCTGCTGTCAGGGCTAAAATAACATCCTGCTGTCAGGGCTAAAACAACATCCTGCTGTTAGGGCTAACAGAACATCCTGCTGTTAGGGCTAAAATAAAATTCTGCTATTAGGGCTAAAATAACATCCTGCTGTTAGGGCTAAAATAACATCCTGCTGTTAGGGCTAACATAACATCCTGCTGTTAGGGCTAACATAACATCCTGCTGTTAGGGCTAACATGACATCCTGCTGTTAGGGCTAACATGACATCTTGCTGACAGAACTAACATCCGCAAGCACCACCACTTTCCAATGCATGTTACCTTCGTATTGGATGGCCAGTTCTACTGCAGTTTTAAATGACATCGGTTTCAGCCATATAATTGCTTGAGAATCTCCCCGTGGCTATGGCTTTAGTTAGTTCTTCCAGAGTATTGAGTCCGGGAACAACTCCTCTCTCTTTCGTTGCTGGTAGCATTTGTATCATAACAATCTCTGTACACAAGGGACCAAGAGTTCTGTTGGTGTTCTCATCTATAAAACCTTTTTTGCAATACGCATTCACTCCAGGTTTGCCTGTGTTCCTTTTTCCTTGATCCCTATTGTATCTGCTTTGAGTTCTGGGTCTGTACATCCACAGGAAGGAGTATTGCTGACAGAATGTATGGGTTTTCGTTGAGACAATACTGGGTTTTTGTACGTCACTTCCTTTATCGCTGCCACGAAGCTATTCGTCTGATCTACCTGTAACTCTGCACTAAAATGTCCGTGCTGTTGAAGCCGAAGACCGAACTAAATTACAGCACGACCTATACTACAACAAACTACATCTACGCCCATTTAGCGTCCTTTTACTGACAGACGATAAAGATAACTAATTTTATTAGTAAACACACAAACACATAAAGTTCAAAATACAAACTTGCAAAAAAACAAAACACTTCCTGTTTGAATCTACTGATGTACGGACACAGCTACCTACCAGTCACTTATCACGTGTACTCGTATTTGTAATCTCTTCTAAACAGGTATTTTGTTGCGTATTCTTTCGCCTCTTATCCCCCAAGCTTATCTATCAGCTTGACGGGGGCAATGTTTGCAGTTGTGGCCAACGTGCTTGTCATAACTACAGGAAGTATTACGATACCTTGCCTGTTGGAAACTGACCTTGATATTTAGTGTGCGAAAACAAGGTAAAGCTGAGCGTAGTATAGGGGCTAAAAGGTAAAGCTGAGCTAAGTAAAGGGATTCAATGGCAAAGCTGAGCGAAGTAAAGGGGCTAAATGATAAAGTTGAGTGAAGTAAATGGGTTAATTGGCAAAGCTGAGCGAAGTAAAGGGGCTAAATGATAAAGTTGAGTGAAGTAAATGGGTTAATTGGCAAAGCTGAGCGAAGTAAAGGGGTTAAATGGCAAAGTTGAGCGAAGTAAAGGGGCTAAATGGTAAAGTTGAGTGAAGTAAAGGGGTTAAATGGTAAAGTTGAGTGAAATAAAGGGTTAAATGGCAAATCTGAGCGAAGTAAAGGGGTTAAATGGCAAAGCTGAGCGAAGTAAAGGGGCTAAATGGTAAAGTTGAGTGAACTAAAGGGGCTAAATGGTAAAGTTGAGCGAAGTAAAGGGGCTAAATGGTAAAGTTGAGTGAACTAAAGGGGCTAAATGGTAAAGCTGAGCGAAGTAAAGGGGCTAAGTGGTAAAGTTGAGAGAAGTAAATGGGTTAAATGGCAAAGCTGAGCGAAGTAAAGGGGTTAAATGGTAAAGTTGAGTGAACTAAAGGTGCTAAATGGTAAAGTTGAGTGAACTAAAGGGGTAAATGGTAAAGTTGAGCGAAGTAAAGAGGCTAAATGGTAAAGTTGAGAGAAGTAAATGGGTTAAATGGCAAAGCTGAGAGAAGTAAAGGGCATAAATGGTAAAGTTGAGTGAACTAAAGGGGCTAAATGGTAAAGTTGAGTGAACTAAAGGGGCTAAATGGTAAAGTTGAGCGAAAGCGAACTAAAGGGGCTAAATGGTAAAGTTGAGAGAAGAAAAGGCGCTAAATGGTAAAGTTGAGTGAACTAAAGGGGCTAAATGGTAAAGTTGAGTGAACTAAAGGGGCTAAATGGTAAAGTTGAGCGAAAGCGAACTAAAGGGGCTAAATGGTAAAGTTGAGAGAAGAAAAGGCGCTAAATGGTAAAGTTTAGCGAAGTAAAGGGGCTAAATGGTAAAGTTAAGCGAAGTAAAGGGGCTAAATGGTAAAGTTGCACGAAGTAAAGGGCTAAATGGTAAAGTTGAGCGAAGTAAAGGGGCTAAATGGTAAAGTTGCACGAAGTAAAGGGGCTAAATGGTAAAGTTGAGCGAAGTAAAAGGGCAAATGGTAAAGTTGAGTGAAGTAAAGGGGCTAAATGGTAAAGTTGAGTGAAGTAAAGGGGCTAAATGGTAAAGTTGAGTAAAGTAAAGAGGCTAAATGGTAAAGTTGAGTGAAGTAAAGAGGCTAAATGATAAAGTTGAGCGAAGTAAAGGTGCTAAATGGTAAAGTTGGGCGAAGTAAAGGGCTAAATGGTAAAGTTGAATGAAGTAAAGGGACTAAATGGTAAAGTTGAGGGAAGTAAAGGGGCTAAATTGTAAAGTTGAGCGAAGTAAAGCTGCTAAATGGTAAAGTTGAGTGAAGTAAAAGGGATAAATGGTAAAGTTGAGGGGAGTAAAGGTGCTAAATGGTAAAGTTTAGCGAAGTAAAGGGGCTAAATGGTAAAGTTGAGCGAAGTAAAGGGGCTAAATGGTAAAGTTGAGTGAGGTAAAAAAGGCTAAATGGTAAAGTTGAGGGGAGTAAAGGTGCCAAATGGTAAAGTTTAGCGAAGTAAAGGGGCTAAATGCTAAAGTTGAGGGGAGTAAAGGGACTAAATGGTAAAGTTGAGTGAAGTAAAGGGTCTAAATGGTAAAGTTGAGTGAAGTAAAGGGTCTAAAAGGTAAAGTTGAGCGAAGTAAAGGGGCTAAATGGTAAAGTTGAGCGAAGTAAAGGGGCTAAATGGTAAAGTTGAGCGAAGTAAAGGGGCTAAATGGTAAAGTTGAGCGACGTAATGGTGCTAAATGATAAAGTTGAGTGAAGTAAAAGGGATAAATGGTAAAGTTGAGGGGAGTAAAGGGGCTAAATGGTAAAGTTGAGCGACGTAAAGGTGCTAAATGGTAAAGTTGAGCGAAGTAAAGGGGCTAAATGGTAAAGTTGAGCGAAGTAAAGGGGCTAAACGGTAAAGTTGAGCGACGTAAAGGTGCTAAATGGTAAAGTTGAGCGAAGTAAAGGTGCTAAATGGTAAAGTTTAGCGAAGTAAAGGTGCTAAATGGTAAAGTTTAGCGAAGTAAAAGGGCTAAATGGTAAAGTTGAGCGAAGTAAAGGGGCTAAATGGTAAAGTTGAGTGAAGTAAAGGGATTAAATGGTAAAGTTGAGTGAAATAAAGGGGTTAAATGGTAAAGTTGAGCGAAGTAAAGGGGTTAAATGGTAAAGTTGAGTGAAGTAAAGGGACTAAATGGTAAAGTTGAGTGAAGTAAAGGGGCTAAATGGTAAAGTTGAGTGAAGTAAAGGGACTAAATGGTAATGTTGAGCGAAGTAAAGGGGCTAAATGGTAAAGTTGAGCGAAGTAAAGGGGCTAAATGGTAAAGTTGAGTGAAGTAAAGGGACTAAATGGTAAAGTTGAGTGAAGTAAAGGGACTAAATGGTAATGTTGAGTGAAGTAAAGGGACTAAATGGTAAAGTTGAGTGAAGTAAAGGGGCTAAATGATAAAGTTGAGTGAAGTAAAGGTGCTAAATGGCAAAGTTGAGCGAAGTAAAGGGGTTAAATGGTAAAGTTGAGTGAAGTAAAGGGACTATATGGTAAAGTTGAGTGAAGTAAAGGGGCTAAATGATAAAGTTGAGGGGAGTAAGGAGAGAAAACGGTAAAGCTATGCGAAGTTAAGAGGGAAAAACGATGAAGCTAAGGCTGACTTTCCGGAACAATAGCGAAGCCGACAGACCGTTTTCAATTGCGTTTAAAATAAAAATACTTATTTCCTGGAAATGGAAACGCCGAGCGATTTCTTTATTTGTGTGGAAATACTCTAATGTGATTTCGGGATTCCAAAAGAATATAGACGTGCCCGATGGTGTCCAAGTTATACCGTATATGCAGCTCTTACAGTTTCTATTTCGCGACCGCGTGAATAGCCGACCGTGACCTATTAGTGATAATTCCGCCCAAACAGCACAGGTGTTCTTTTCTTTCTCCTTTACGTAGTTTTTTTTTGTTGTTGTTCTTTTCTTCATTACTTCTTTCATTCTCTCAGCGCCCCCTCTCGCTGCCATAGTACAGCAGAGGGATCAAAAGTCACGTCTCTATCGTGTCAGATGCACACATTCTGAATTTCCGTGAGTCACTCATTAACTCGTTTTTTTTAAAAAGGCACTCTCAAGAGCCGCCATTACATTCCACAGCAAACCCGGGCAGGTGGGGACACGAAATATTTAGACAGGACCGAGAAGAAAGACCCACAGGAAAAGTCCTAACGGCTATCTGGAACAACACCGTAGCCAGGGTAATCCAGAGATCCCAACTGCACGAGATACATAACCATCAGCCTGAAAACCATGAAAGAAGACCTAAATATATGCAACATCTGCTCACACCCTAACAAAGATTATCATTATCACTGAGTGCCGTCTCAACGCAACAGCCTACTAAAAAAATCGTGGAAGGGAAATACAAGATAAAAGAGGCAGAGGACGACCAAGACTAACCTGAACGCGTAACATCAAAAGATGGACAAGTCAACCTATGAGAACCTGCACCGTCAAAGCAAGAGAGAAGTCGAGATTGTGCTCCATAGTAGTCAACCTTCGGTGCGGAGACGGCACTCAAAGGATGAGTGAAATCCATTGCTATAAATTTGTTATCTCTATCTCTCTCTATCTCTCTCTCTCTCCATTTTATTCACCTAAACTATAACTAGTAAAAACGTCTTCAATTTCTGCATTGACATCTCACAGAACAACAACGATCAAAATGACTGCTGAACATTTGTTACAATTATGCCCAACATAAAATCAAAAGATAATACACTTTTGGCCATCACCGGTACAATATGGGGACAATCTATAAGGTGTTGTCACCAGCCTCGAGCTGACGAATGCTTTCTTCGAACTTAAAATATTGACGTCTATCTACACGTCTATCTACACGTAGAAGGGTAATGATCACACGGTCTGCAGTACCCCTAGTGTCATATGAATCTTCTTATAGAATGCGTCACCTGATAACATGCCATGACATTCCAGTTTCCTATTCATAATGTGTGTTTTGTTTTTACTTTGCTTATAGTAACTGGTTGACGGTTGGGTAAGTGTCTCCCACCTACATGAAATGATGTACCTTATCGGAGGTGGTGTTCTACTGGGAAGTTTAATAACGTCATTGGTTGGTGTAGTAAGTTTTATAACAGCACTGCCTGTAACTCGGTATATTACTACAGTAAAATCTCTTGGATTTACGTGGTTTGTTTACGGTTATATCTGTCAGCGTATGACTTAAGTCTCACCCACAAGACAGGTTGTTTTTTTGTTCCTATAGTAAAGGTAAAGGTAAAGTACTAGACTTGAACCGGCGTCTTAGCACGCGAGTTTACACCCATATGTGCTCGGCCGCCTATCCAGAAATGTTCGGAGATTTCTGTATAGTGTCGCCTCAACCATCGAAACTCAGATGAGAGGCGACATTCCTCACCTTTCCAGAGTAATACCCTGGTACCCATTTCTGTCAACGGTCGACCGTGGGGGTATTATTTTTCCAACCACAAGTACAATTCACACTGCTCCCAGCGGGAATCGAACACGGGTTGTCCGAACGTCGGTAGCCCAGTCGGGTGGTTTTCCCAACTAGACTACCGAGGCCCCCCATGGCCATTACCGATTTGCTCTTCAATATCGCCTACAAGGTAGAAAGGACAGCTGCGCTGTGATGTGTTTTATATCCGTCTTATGACACGGAGCATCCGAATTCAGGGAAGTATATTAGTGAGTGCCGCAATGATATTTATAGTTTGGATTCTTACTTTCTTGACTGCAATCGTAACTCTCGACGACATGATAAAGTGAGCCTGGGTTGCTGCATTAACGGTCTCTAGTCAAGCTGGTTGATAAAGGAGTGGGCGCCATGCTCATTGAGTTAGAAAGAGGTAATGACTGCGAGGAAGATCACTGGCCTTCTTATCTCCAGATGAGGTAGCCGTGTACGGTACAATTTAATAGCTCACTCCCCAAAGACATCATTTATGACGTGGGACATCACATGCTTGACCAGAGGTACGTGTCTACACAAATAGGTGCTAGCAAGTTTTGGTTATTATTATTTTTGTTGTTGTTGGGGGAGGTGGAGCCGGGGTAGTCTATTTCTACGAAGTCTGGACCTGTACAGGAAGGGCGCTCGGGTTCAAATCCCACGACAGGCGGTTTAAAAAAAAACAAAACAAAAACAAAAAAAAAACAAAATTAATCTCTCTCTCTCTGCGATCAAGACTCAATCAGAGTAGGATTCCAGACTCTCTCATGAAGTCAGCTGTCTGTTTATACGAATCGATTGCCCCATATAGTTTTTCTTCCAGGGAGGTGGGCGTGGACCACATTACTCTTCCCAGGTCTTTGTACTGGGGGCAATCCTGTAGAACATGTTTTGTAATCATATTGTCCAGTGTACAGTGGCATAGGCTAGTTGTACCTATTTTGAATTTGGTGAACATGTGATTTCTCATTCTATTAAGACCAGTGCGTAGGCGAAGTATGATGACTTGATCCCTCCTTGATAGTTGGTGGTATCCGTCACTCTCGTTATGCTTTGGGTGTTCTAGTTTCCATTTTTCATGGAATTGAACCATTGAGGGTGGATTTGGCTTCATCATAACTAAGCGGATGGTCATCTTGTGGTAATCTCCCTCCCTCTTTAGCTAATTTGTCTGCGCGTTCGTTCCCGTGTATATTATAGTGTGATGGTATCCACTGAATGACTACTCTCTGGAAGTTATTGCATAGTTGGTCCAGGGTTGTTCTCAAGTCATCTAGTTCATTGTTCTTGGGACTTTTTAGAGCTGATAATACTGACAGTGCATCAGTCAGAATCACCAATTTATTGTGCATGTTATTTTTGTGTTGAGTAGCCAGTGTTGCAGCATCTCTGATGGCCTCAGTTTCTGCTTTAAAGTTGTTTGAGAATTTTCCAGTAGCTATTGACTTGGTGATCTCGTCCTGATTATTCAGCGTCAAGAACACACTCCTCCCTCCATTTCTGGTGGCATTTGTAGCAGAGCCATCTGTGTATATGTGGGACCAAGAGTCCTGTGGGTAGGTATCGTGTATGTTTTTTTTGCTACGTGTTTTCTTTCTGTGTCTGATTGGGTGCCTTTTTTCATGATCCCCGTTATATTTTCCTTAAGTTCTGGTATTTTATGTTTTTCACGAGGAGACATATCAGATGGGCTCAAGGGTTTCGATATTGTTTGGGAAAGTACTGGGTCTCCAGTAGTTAGTGCATTGGCGAAATTGCTCCTCTTTCGTCGTACAATTCCGGAACCAGTTATTCTTTGGTGTATGGGGTGGCTAAGGAGCCTTCTATATTTCTCCTCTTGTTGCAATACTTTATTGACACGTCTGTCATCTAAGGGTTGTAAACCTGTTACTGTTTCTAGAGTCTTGTTAGGTGTACATTTCATAGCACCAGTGATGATACGAGCAGCTTGGTTCTGTGTTCTGTTAATTTTGCTAAGATGTGATTTGGAAGCCATAGCCCAGGCTGTGACTCCATACTCTAGAACTGGTCTGACTCTTCCTAGGTATAGTCTTTTCAAAATATTGCTGTCTGACCCCAAGTCCGTTCCTGCCAATTTCTTCATAATATTTGTTCGTTTTCTGGCTTTTATCCTTGCTCTGTCTATCTGATTTTTCCAAATTCTGCGATTCATGGTGATGCCAAGATATGTTGGGTTGTGGTCAATAGGGAGTGTATGATCAATCTTCAAGTTTGCAGAGAGTGTGTTTCTTTATAGGCTGAAAATTGTGTATGTAGTTTTTTTTTTCGTTGATTGATAAGAACCAGATGTTCGTCCATTTTTCAAGTTCACCTAGGGCATCTTGCATCCTGGGTCCAGCCACCGACATACTTTCCTCGCGAGCCCATAACGTCAGATCATCTGCGTATACTGCTGAGTGTATTCTGGGTGGAGTGTCCATTACGATGTCATTTATGAAAATTAAAAAGAGTGTTGGAGACAAGATACCGCCTTGTGGGACACCTTGTTCGATTGAGACCTTCTTACTTAGTTGACCTTGAACTTGTACTGTGGCCGTTCTATCCTGAAGGTATTGAGAGACCCAATTGAATAAACGACCCTGGATGTCAAGTCCAAAAAAGCTTGTTCTTTAAACCGTCTCGTCATACCATATCAAAAGCCTTCTCCATGTTGACCCACACTGCCAGTGTGTTTTTTTTCTTGTAGAGCATCCTCTATTTCCTGTGCAATGTAGGTGACCAGGTTTTCAGTTGATCTGTGCTGATGGAAGCCACTTTGTTGTGGTACGATTTCTTGTTTTGTCTCCAAATGCCACATAATTCTTCTGTTAATCAGCCTTTCCATGAGTTTACTCAGGCAGCTCAGTAGGCTAATTGGTCTATAGCTACTTGGGTCTAGTGGGTCTTTTCCACGCTTGAGGATGGGCACAATAATAGTTTCTTTCCAAATTGCCGGCACATAACCTCTCTTCCACCTAGCATTTATTATCCTTAGAAGCTGGCTCTTGGCTTTCTGTCCCAGATTTAGGAGCATTTCGTTGGCGATTCCATCTTTCCCAGGCGAACTATTGAGCTTCAATCCTTTGAGAGCAACATCTAATTCAGTCGGGGTAAAGATGGTCTTCTGATGCTTTCCTGGTGCTAAAGGCATGTGTTTTGCATCTTGATTTTCCCATCTTGCAGCTTTCTGTTTGTCTATTGGAATGTTTGTTCTACTAATGTTTTTGTAAGTCCCTATCAGTAGATTTGCTGCCCTTTTGCCTGTGAGGATGTTCTGATTGTGTGCTAATGATATTGGAGGTCGGCAGTTGTTTTCGTCGCTCAGAGCTTTCGCAAGTTTCCATAGTTTATGACCATTTTTTGTCTAGATTAAGGTACTCTCTTTTGTCTATCCAGCTCTGTCTTGCTGATATTATGACCTCACGTCTGTATTTTGCCGAGGCTGCTTTGTAGGCAATGTTGCTCTCTGTGCTGTGTAATATTTCAGCTAGTTCTCTGGCAGAGTCCAGTTCCTCTTCTAGTCTCTGTATTTCCTTGCTCCAGTATGGCTTGTAGTTTCTTCTTGCTCCTCTAAGAATTGATTCTTTAGCAGCTCTCAGGATTCCATTTGTTAATCGCTCTATCATATTATTGACCTTCTTTTCGTGGGTGTTGATAGGCGCAGTATATGCATCAGTGAGTCTTGCAAACTTCGCCCAATCTGCTCTCGTATAGTTCCAGCGGGAAGAGGTATTTGCAACTCCTATTTGTGAGCAACAGCCACTGAAAGTTTGACTGGTCTATGGCCACTATCTCCAAGTTGGTTCAGCACTTTTCTGGTTATTTTGATAGATATGTCTCCAGTTGCAAATGCTAGGTCGGGAGTGGAAGTTGTTTTTCATCTTCTTGAGTAGAAGGTTGGGGGGGTCCTCCCTAGAGTTTATGAGGAATAGGTTGTTGTCTATTTCCCATTTTTCCACTTCTTCACTTCGAACATTGGACTCATTATATCCCCATCTTTCAGAGTGGCTGTTAAAATCTCCTACTACCAGACACTTTGATGGTGTTATTTTCATTGACTCCAGCTTCAGTAATCATTTCGACAGTATATATTAAATATCCTTATACTAGCGGAGTTAATGTATAGGTTTGTACCAATGATCTCTGCCTCTCCATTTGTGACTACATCTATCAGTTTTGCTGGAATGGAATTTTTAATAAGTGTAAGAATTCCACCCTTGTGACCTTCCCTGTCTTGTCTAAATGTTTGGTAGCCCCTGATCATAAATCTGTGCTGAGGATTAAGATGAGTTTCCTGGATGCAGGCAACGTCTATCTCCTCCTCTGCCAGTCTGATTGTTAAGGCTTGTTTTTTTGTGCTATATGTCCTCCGCATTTCAGTGTATTATATCCAGATGTTTCTTGAAGCCTTTCCGGTCAGCGGTAGTTTCTATCATAATTAGAGTCTGTTAGATCCAGTCTGATTGATTACTTGTTGAAACGTTGCACTGTGTTCTGCACCAGTGGCCCAGGGCGTCCGATTTCAGCCAGCATTTTATTCAGGTTTGCTTTCCTTAGCCTTTGATTGTCCCCAATATTCCTGCAAGGCAGCAAATTGTCTTCTCTGTAGGTGGATTCTGCCCTTAGATGGTTGACCCTCCCAGGTTTACGAGCACCATCTGCCCAAGCTTGATGTAGTAATTAGTTGGTGATTAGATCATCACCATCACACATCAAACAACAGACTATTAATTAATCTTAGTCCGTGGTTTCTTCGTGACGTTATTCTCCCCTCAACGTTTGGATAGTGTAGTTCGATGTCTAGCCCTCTCGGGTAAAGAAAATAAGCAGGAGGCCCAATATGCACACGTTAAAGAACCCTGGACAGCTAAAATCGAAAAGATTAGAGGGTGTCCGGTTAGCGCAATCGATAGGCGGTTGGCTTACCACGGCAACAGCCGGGGTTCGTACCCTGGCGAGGACACCTGGGTTTTACTAATTCCCTAAAAATTAGTACCTCTGAAGTCGGAGTAAATCTGCCTGCATGGCGAGGGGCATCCTGTAATGGGATAAAACAGACTTTACACGCAAAATTCAGTCCCACAAAATTGAGTGGGTGGGACTTCGTCAGGGGTCAAAGCTGACGAAAACGAACGAACGAAAAGATTAGACAAACAAATTTGGCTGCTGCTCGGGGAATAATTGTCAAGCAAAAAACCTACCCACGCGGTGTATTCCAGGATGTGGTGCGGATTTCGTGAACGCAGGTCAGTATTTCCCTCAGATTTTCTCGCTCTTATCAAGGGTGGATAACGGAGCACCTATAGGTTGGTCCGGTGCGCTATGATACTTGACTTATTCACTGCAGAACAATCGTGTTCTTATCTCATTGAAATTGTTTGTCACTTTGTAATGTGTCGTGCATAGTTCATCTGAATTGTTTTGTTAATTTCCGTATCTTTATAACTTGATTTGCGTTTATATGATTTGATTTTTATAACGAGTCCTGATGTCCTTGATAAACCTCAACAAACGAGTGCACATACACGTGATTAACACGTAATCGGTAGAGCACAACAAACGTTTTTTTGTAATTTGTTTTATGACAGCATATTTAAGATAACACGCTAGAAAATCTGAGAAGGTCATAGAAATAAGGTTTTACTTCAGGCAAATGAGATGATCATCATCATCTTCAAGTACCATACCGGTTGGCGTAGTGATCATGTCCTTCCACAATATTTTATCTAAGGTGCATCGTACCAGTTCTGTTGTTGACTGTTCTCTATGCTATGACACCAGGCTATCTAGTATTTTCTCTCTTTGTCTTCAATGATAACTCTAAGACACTTCGCCAAATAGTACCTTCCCCTTCTCCCTCACACACTAAATCACTTTGCTAAAAAATACCCTTCAATCCTCCCTCACACACTAACCACATCGCTAACAATACCCTCCACGCTTCCATCACACATCAAACCACTTCCATGAACAAAATCTTCCACTCCTCCCTCACAACCTAAACCACTTCGCTAAAAAATACCTTCCATTCCTCCCTCACACAATAACCATATCGATAACAATTCCCTCCACGCTTCCATCACACATTAAAGCACTTCGCTAAACAATACCCTCCACACCTCCCTCACAACCTAAACCACTGCGCTAAACAATACCCTCCACCCCTCCCTAACAAACTAAACCAACACGCTAAACAATACCCTCCACCCCTCCCTAACAAACTAAACCAACTCGCTAAACAATACCCTCCACACCTCCCTCACACACTAAACGACTTCGCTAAACAATACCCTTTCCCTCTCCCTCACACACTTAGCCACTTCGCTAAATAGTACTCTCCCATCCTCCCTCACACACTAAACCACTTCGCTAAACAATCCCTTCCCCTCCTCCCTCACACACTAAACCAATTCGCTAAACATTACCGTCCCCTCCTCCCTCACACACTAAACCACTTCGCTAAACATTACTGTCCCCTCCTTCTTCACACACTAAACCACTTCGCTAAACATTACCGTCCCCTCCTCCCTCACACACTAAACCACTTCGCTAAACATTACCGTCCCCTCCTCCCTCACACACTAAACCACTTCGCTAAACATTACCGTCCCCTCCTCCCTCATACACTAAACCAATTCGCTAAACATTACCGTCCCCTCCTCCCTCACACACTAAACCACTTCGCTAAACATTACCGTCCCCTCCTCCCTCACACACTAAACCAATTCGCTAAACATTACCGTCTCCTCCTCCCTCACACACTAATCCAATTCGCTAAACATTACCGTCCCCTCCTCCCTCACACACTAAACCACTTCGCTAAACATTACCGTCCCCTCCTCCCTCACACACTAAACCACTTCGCTAAACATTACCGTCCCCTCTTCCCTCACACACTAAACCACTTCGCTAAACATTACCGTCCCCTCCTCCCTCACACACTAAACCACTTCGCTAAACATTACCGACCCCTCCTCCCTCACACACTGAGCCACTTCGCTAAACATTACCGTCACCTCCTCCCTCACACACTAAACCACTTCGCTAAACATTACCGTCCCCTCCTCCCTCACACACGGAGCCACTTCGCTAAACATTACCGTCCCCTCCTCCCTCACACACTAAACCACTTCGCTAAACATTACCGTCCCCTCCTCCCTCAAACACTAAACCAATTCGCTAAACATTACCGTCCCCTCCTCCCTCACACACTGAGCCACTTCGCTAAACATTACCGTCCCCTCCTCCCTCACACACTAAACCACTTCGCTAAACATTACCGTCCCCTCCTCCCTCACACACTAAACCACTTCGCTAAACATTACCGTCCCCTCCTCCCTCACACACTAAGCCACTTCGCTAAACATTATCGTCACCTCCTCCCTCACACACTAAACCACTTCGCTAAACATTACCGTCCCCTCCTCCCTCACACACTAAACCACTTCGCTAAACATTACCGTCCCCTCCTCCCTCACACACTGAGCCACTTCGCTAAACATTACCGTCCCCTCCTCCCTCACACACTGAGCCACTTCGCTAAACATTACCGTCCCCTCCTCCCTCACACACTAAACCACTTCGCTAAACATTACCGTCCCTTCCTCCCTCACACACTGAGCCTCTTCGCTTAATAATACCCTCCCCATCTCCCTCACACACTAAACCACTTCGCTAAACATTACCGTCCCCTCCTCCATCACACACTGAGCCTCTTCGCTAAACATTACCGTCCCCTCCTCCCTCACACACTGAGCCTCTTCGCTTAATAATACCCTCCCCTCCTCCCTCACACACTAAACCACTTCGCTAAACTTTACCCTCCCCTCCTCCCTTACACAATAAACCACTTCGCTAAACTTTACCCTCCCCTCCTCCCTTACACAATAAACCACTTCGCTAAACTTTACCCTCCCCTCCTCCCTTACACAATAAACCACTTCGCTAAACTTTACCCTCCCCTCCTCCCTTACACACTAAACCACTTCGCTAAACTTTACCCTCCCCTCCTCCCTTACACACTAAACCACTTCGCTAAACAATATCTTAAAAAGACTGCATTAGAAGAAAAAAGCGCTAGAGCGAAAGACAATATTAAGATTGGCATGTGAGATTTAAAAAAAAAGGGAACAATGTGAATAGGGTACACGAAGTGATAAATAAAAACTTCTTTCATTAAATGGGTGTCTCCACATCGAAGGTTGGCTACCATGGAGCACCATTTCACTCTCTCTTGTCTTGATGACGCATGTTATCTTAGGTTCACATGTACATTTTGTTATGTTGATAAGTCCACTTTAGTCTTGATCTGCCTCTGCCTATTCTACCTTGTACGTTATCTTCAAAGAATAATTAGAAGGTTATTGTGTCTTTTCATATGTCCCAAGAATGTCAGCTATCGTTTTTTAAATTGTGTTAAGTAGTTCTTATTTTTTTTTCATTTTCAGCTGATTCATACTTCATTGTTTGTCTTGTTTACCTACCACTCAATTCTCCCCATTTTTCTATAGATCCACATTTCAATGACTTCAGTCTCCTGCTCCATTAAAAAAAAGAGTTAATATCTATGTCTCTGTATCATACAGGAATGTTGAGTAAATATAACATTTTATAACTCGTAGTTTTAGTTTTGGTGTTATTTATTTTGGGGTGTGTTCATCATCATCATTGGGTGCCTTCTCCGCATCGAAGGTTGGCCACCATGGAGCGCCATTCCACTCTGTCTCTTGCTTTGATGGTGCAGGTTGTCATAGACTGACTAGTCCATCTTTTGATGTTACTCGTCCATGTTAGTCTTGGTCTGCCTCTGCCTCTTTTACCATGTATTTTCCCCCCTAATATTACTTTTATTAGACTGTTGTGTCTTTTAACATGACAAAAAAATTTCATTTGTCTTGCTCTAATTGTGTTTAGTAGCTCTTTTTTCACCCTTAGTCGTCCTAAAACTTCCTCGTTTGTTTTCTTTTCTTTCCATCCAATTCTACATATTCTTCTATAAATCCACATTTCAAAGGTTTCAATTTTCTGTTCTGTTTTCTGGTCTAATGTCCATGTTTCTGCACTATACAGTAATATTGAGAAGATGTAACAATTTGCTATTCTTAGTTTCAGCCCTGTTGTTATTTGTTGGTGTGTGTTGTCACTTTCTAATGTGTTGTTGTAATTTGTCTGAAGTAAAATCACATTTCTAGGACCTCCTAAGATTTGCTGGCGTGTTGTCTTAAACATGCTGTCATAAAACAAATGATAAATTATATATTATAGTAGTAGTACTACTAAACGATTTCAATAAGTTAAGAACACAAATCCACCTCACTTCTTCGGATGATGGAAATAGGAATTAAGATGGGCACAGCCAGAAATGAGAAACTTAGTGGACGTGTAAGAAGACTAATCAACCAACACAGAGCTGGAGTCGTCAGTCGCTGGACACTTCGAGACTTGCTGAGGAGGGGATCTGAGAACCTATGTACATATTCGGAGTGCAATGATGATGACCCACAAATAACTCAATTATTTTGGTGTCAGTATATTTTTCGTGTTGTAAAACTGGTGACACATACACACACAGAGAGAGAGAGAGAGAGAGAGAGAGAGAGAATAGAGAAAGAGGAAGTGATGTGTGAGAGAGCATCATCAAGCTTCGTGTAAAAAAATAGACCCGATAAAGTAAAGCATAAGTTGAAGAGACAAAACAGAAACAGCTCTCAACAGAATTAAGATATAGATAATGTAATGACTAACTTGTAAAACACAAACGCGCACACACACTACCTACACAAATAAGATATATATGTAACATTATCAGCCCAACGATAAAATATTCCCTGCTATCAGTCACAACCAACAAAAAATGTTTAACCTGCAGATAGCATTAATTTCACGGAATTAAAATGATATACACAACCATAATCTTGTAAGACAGTCACTAAGCCTGAAGCAATTTAAGGTGTATCCAGTCTGCAAGGCACTGATGCCTAAAACCGTTATTAGAAGGCGATTACGTTTTAAAGTATCGAACAAGTCATGTGTGACTGACTTCGGTTTCGTCTATTATAAAGTCAATAGACCGCGACCGAAATTCGTTACCGGAATTATATTTAATGACGTAATAGATGAATCACGCCGACCGAGCCTATTTAAATTATTCAGATTGGTTTGTTTTCATTTCTTTATCATATAAGTGGTTGTTATGTAAAATGTGACCCGGTTTTGATTTGTTCATGATACATATGAAGTAGTAGTAGTAGTAGAAGAAGGTGTTGTAGTAGTAGAGAAGTAGTAGAAGTAGTAGAAGTAGTAGTAGAAGTAGTAGTAGAAGTAGAAGTAGTAGTAGTAGTAGAAGTAGTAGTAGAAGTAGTAGTAGTAGTAGAAGAAGTATAATTAGTAGAATGTAGTAGGAGTAGTAGTAGAAGAAGTAGTAGTAGATGTAGTAGTAGAAATAGTAGAAGTAGCGGAAGTAGTAGAAGTAGCAGTAGAAGTAGTAGCAGAAGTAGTAGAAGTAGTAGTATGTGTAGTGTCAGAAGTAGTAGATGTAGTATTAGAAGTAGTAGAAGTAATAGTAGAAGTAGTAGTAGAAGTAGTAGAAGTAGTAGTAGAAGTAGTAGCAGAAGTAGTAGAAGTAGTAGTATGTGTAGTGTCAGAAGTAGTAGATGTAGTAGATGTAGTAGTAGAAGTAGTAGTAGAAGTAGTAGAATTAGTAGTAGAAGTAGCAGTAGAAGTAATAGTAGAAGTAGTAGTAGAAGTAGTAGTAGAAGAAGTAGTAGAAGTAGTAGAAGTAGATGTAGAAGTAGAAGTAGTAGTAGTGGTAGTAGAAGTAGTAGTAGTAGTAGTAGTAGTGGTAGTAGAAGTAGTAGTAGTAGTAGTAGTAGTAGTAGTAGTATAAGTAGTAGAATTAGAAGTAGAAGAAGTAGTAGTAGTAGTAGAAGTAGAAGTAGAAGTAGTATAGTAGAAGTAGAAGTAGAAGTATAGAAGTAGTAGAAGTAGTATAGTAGAAGTAGAAGTAGTATAGTAGAAGTAGTAGAAGTAGAAGTAGAAGTAGTAGTAGTAGTAGAAGTAGTAGTAGTAAAAGTAGAAGTAGTAGCAGTAGATGTAATGGAAGTAGAAATAGTAGAAGTAGTAGTAGTAGGAGTAGTAGTACATGTAGTAGAAGTAGAAGTAGAAGTAGAAGAAGAAGTAGTAGAAGTAGATGTAGAAGTAGAAGTAGTGGATGTAGTAGTAGTAGTAGAAGTAGAAGTAGTAGGTGTAGTAGTAGTAGTAGAAGTAGAAGTAGTGGATGTAGTAGTAGTAGAAGTAGAAGTAGTAGAAGTAGTAGTAAAAGTAATAGAAGTAGAAGTAATAGTAGTAGAAGCAGAAGTAGTATTAAAAGTAATAGAAGTGAAGTAGTAGTAGTAAAAGTAGAAGTAGTAGCAGTAGATGTAATGGAAGTAGAAATAGTAGAAGTAGTAGAAGTAGAAGTAGTAGGAGTAGTAGTAGTAGAAGTAGAAGTAGAAGTAGAAGAAGAAGTAGTAGAAGTAGATGTAGAAGTAGTAGAAGTAGAAGAAGAAGTAGTAGAAGTAGATGTAGAAGTAGAAGTAGTAGAAGTAGTAGGTGTAGTGGTAGTAGTAGAAGTAGAAGTAGAAGTAGTAGAAGTAGTAGTAAAAGTAATAGAAGTAGAAGTAATAGTAGTAGAAGTAGAAGTAGTATTAAAAGTAATAGAAATGAAGTAGTAGTAGAAGTAGTTGTAGTTGTAGTTGTAGTTGTAGTTGTAGTAGTAGTAGTAGTGGTAGTAGTAGTAGTAGAAGTAGCAGTAGTTGTAGTAGTAGTATCAGTAGTAATAATACTAGATGTAGTAATAGTAGTACAAGTGGTAGTAGTAGTAGTAGTAGTAGTAATAGTATTAGTTTTTTTATTCTATCCGACGCGAGTGACAATGGATATTTCCTATTTCCCTTGTAATAAAATTGCTTGAGGCTGCTCCTTTTCTCTTGCTGTTCATATTGAGTGGACAGACTTTCTCAAATTAAGCATGTCTGCTTTCAGGTCATTGCCTTCTGTGTGTCTCCAGATAGGTATGACTTTAGCAAGCTCTTCCCTGTCCGTTATATTCATATCAGCAGGTTTCCTGCCACGATTATATGCATCTTTTTAGCGTAGAATGAACCATTTTAAAGTTGCTTTTTGCAGAAGGATGTCTCTTCATGTAGGATATCTTTGGGAATCCGACCACCATGTACTCAGTGCAGGTGGGCTAGCCATCTTAGACAACTTTGTTGTAAGACAGTGAACATACGTGTTACCCCGGCACGGTATGAGCGTCCTTGTTACATTGTCTACCCAGGAAAAAAGCGTCTTAAACGAGGTAGTTATTTTTTTGCGTGAGCATATTAAAGCAAGAGGGAGGGTTCGATCAAAATCGACGGCTTCCAGGTTCACCCAGCCTTTAATGTGTACCGGATTGTTTTACAGAAAGTGAAGTAGCACGACTGTAATACCGACCACATTACCCCAAAAATCATGTGCCGAAGGTCTGTAAAAATGTATGGTCACTAAACACTACATTCCCTATACGCCACTTGGCGCGACGGGGGCACTTTACTTTTTATATTAAAGCTAGAGAAAACAAAAAAGCATGACGAAAATCGTTGTTTCTTGCAACCTGTCTGAGAAAATTGTACCACAATATTTTGACAAGCAAAAAACAGCAACCAAGAATTACTAAATGGGTAGAACCATAAAGAAATGCTCGCACAGTTGCTATTTATTTGTCTATCCTTAAATTTCCTCTCAGCTTCCAAAACATGGCATTCTTCTGTGTTACTTCTGGATCGCTACTTCAGGATAGGGGTTCCCCCTAAACTTTAACATGTATTGAGAATATCGTGGTAGTATTCATGTTTATCAATGACAAACGGTACATTCTATTGGGTAATATAGTGGTAGTATTCATGTTTATCAATGACAAACGGTACGTTCTATTGGGTAATATAGTGGTAGTATTCATGTTTATCAATGACAAACGGTACGTTCTATTGGGTAATATAGTGGTAGTATTCATGTTTATCAATGACAAACGGTACGTTCTATTGGGTAATATAGTGGTAGTATTCATGTTTATCAATGACAAACGGTACATTCTATTGGGTAATATAGCGGTAGTATTCATGTTTATCAATGACAAACGGTACGTTCTATTGGGTAATATAGTGGTAGTGTTCATATTTATCAATGACAAACGGTACGTTCTATTGGGTAATATAGTGGTAGTATTCATGTTTATCAATGACAAACGGTACGTTCTATTGGGTAATATAGCGGTAGTATTCATGTTTATCAATGACAAACGGTACGTTCTATTGGGTAATATAGTGGTAGTGTTCATATTTATCAATGACAAACGGTACATTCTATTGGGTAATATAGTGGTAGTATTCATGTTTATCAATGACAAACGGTACGTTCTATTGGGTAATATAGTGGTAGTATTCATGTTTATCAATGACAAACGGTACGTTCTATTGGGTAATATAGTGGTAGTATTCATGTTTATCAATGACAAACGGTACATTCTATTGGGTAATATAGCGGTAGTATTCATGTTTATCAATGACAAACGGTACGTTCTATTGGGTAATATAGTGGTAGTGTTCATATTTATCAATGACAAACGGTACGTTCTATTGGGTAATATAGTGGTAGTATTCATGTTTATCAATGACAAACGGTACGTTCTATTGGGTAATATAGCGGTAGTATTCATGTTTATCAATGACAAACGGTACGTTCTATTGGGTAATATAGTGGTAGTGTTCATATTTATCAATGACAAACGGTACGTTCTATTGGGTAATATAGTGGTAGTATTCATGTTTATCAATGACAAACGGTACGTTCTATTGGGTAATATAGTGGTAGTGTTCATATTTATCAATGACGGTATATTTTATTGGGTGATGTCCCGCACCAGCCGTTCTACTACCCCTAGAGAGAATATGTTGTCTGGCTGGGTGAACCCATTGATCGGAATCTAACCCGATCCCTTGCACTTATATGTCCGGTTCACTAACCACAAAGGCCACATACTGAGCAACGTGAAGAAACGTTAGTGCTGCCAAATCACACTCGCTTGGTAAGTCCGTAGCGAGAAGTGGGGATTAAGAAAATGATTCATTCACATTCCTGCTTCTGCCACGTTATATTTCTATTGACATCATTTCAAACGGTGTAATTTTTTTCTATTTAGATTCACTCGTTTGTTTCCATTTCTGGATTCAATGCATCTATTATGTCAATGGTTTTCAACAAATATGATTGAAATAAAAAGTTATAGCTCGTTTCAAATCATGTGCCCAACTTTTAAAATCGATATCTTTTTAATCTCTTTTTGTAATTATTGTCAAAATTTGCATGTAAAGTTATAATGATTACAACCCAACAGGGAATTAATTTTATTTTAAAAAAACATTTGGTTATTATTGTTGCTTATTTGATTTATATAAATTTATAACGACCCATTGATGTAGTCAAAACTTAATGTTTACAGTATTTTAAGTTAAAAATAGCGATTAAAAATCCATACACGGTACAATTGACGTTTTTGCACGCATTCCACGTGGGCTTTCTGACACAATTAGACACCTGTAGAAAACACGAGGCATTGTGTGTTCCATTTCCGTTCATTCAGCGGCGAGGCCGTCCTCAAACTGAGCAGACAATAATTCTCCTGGTGTTTTGTCTTATTAGGTTATTTCCCCATTACGGCCACGCCTTTACCTAGTGAAAATTAATCATAGACCAGCAACTACGGTAATTTCTATTCTTTAGGGCTTCACAATTATCAATTTTGACAAACATCAAAGAAATATCGACGCTTTAAGAAAACTGCAGCTGCAAGATATTTGTTAAATATACATTTAACGTCTTTTGCATTCTAATAACATTTGGAAAATTTCAAAAGTTTTTAACAAACGGTTAGAGAGTAATAGCGTTTTGAAGTTGGGCACATGATTTGAAACGAGCTATAATAAAAAACATTAAACGTCCTTTTGTTTTGTGTTCATCATCATCAGTATCAGTATATATCAGTATACTGTATCAGTATTTATTGTTTATTTGGGTATTACATCATCATCATTTCATCCTCCCAAAACAGCCAAACGTTATACAAGGCAAAAGTGTGCCTTATCATAACTTCCTGTTCTGGACAAGAATCTCAATCTCAGGTAAAAATGTCTAAGCCTGCTGTCCTTGCTCCTCTCATCAATGTTGCTCGCAATGTCATTCGAGAACAACCTCTTGTTATCACTTTTGTGATGTTTTCCGTTTCATGGCAAATGCCATCAACTTTTCATGAATATAGATAAGGTATGTTAGTAGCATCGTCATTGCTATTATCTTTGCGCTATTCTTAAATTCATTCCTTTCCATACAAAGCATTTTTCTTATACATTTCTTTTCCAATGCATTTAGTTTATTTTCTATTTCTTTCTAGCTCTTAAATGCATTAGCAAGGTTGATTAATACACTTAAGTCAAAAATAATCATTTTTTTCCTAACATACAATCAAATATGAAAAATCGACATCGTGGACTCAATCACTGTTGCATTCTCTAGAACATGTACCGTATGACCCTTTTCGCCTTGTCAGACGGTCTAGTAGAGGCTATTGTGTATTTTTTTAGGTTTTGTTTTTGTCGAACAGCTTCTCTCGTGGCTAATTCTACCAATGTTTGACAAACACACGCGGTCACAGAATGAACAAGTCAGGCCCACTAGTCCACAGGATTTTCCATCCTTTTTCATCAGTCTTTTCTCTTCTAAGTTTTGCATTAGCACAGTCTCAAATGATGTTATACCATTCCTTATACATGCTCTCCACGATGTGCAATCACTTGCCAGATGTTCCCAATCATATTCAGGTATTGAGAAGTCCTTCAGAGATGATTTACAGATCTATATATCGTAGTTTAGGTCTGCCGATTAGTCTTTTTCCGTATATTAGTTCACCATATAGTATTTTCCTGGGGATGCGCGTTTCTTCCATTCGCTGGACATGTCCCAGCCATCTTAGTCTTCAACATCTGAGCATCGACATGATTGTTAGGGTCTTAGCACGTTGCAGGACAGTTAAGTTGGTTATTTTGTCCTGCCATTTGATGTGCATTATTCTGCGGAGACATCGCATGTGGAAGACATTTAGTCTTTTTTCCAGGTTTGAGTATGTTTTCCAGGTTTCAGATCCATATAATAGCGTGCTATATATATATATATATATATATATATATATATATATATATATATATATACAGTATACATGTACAAGCAATGACTCTAATATCTAAATAAAGTGTTCCTTGTTGCAGTTTCCTCATATTCCAACTCCATGGGGGACTTGTTGGCAAGACGCCGGCCTCGAAACAGAGAGGTTGTGGGTTTAAATCCCGACTACACCGGTTGAGATTTTTATTGATGATTTTTCTCTGCGGCATTCATCCCCTGGTCTCAGCAGCGAAGCCCGGCTTGAAACGTCAATTACTTATCGACGGAAAAAGCATGAGTACCTCCGAATTCTGAGTTATCTGCCCGTGCGTCGAGGGACCCCTGTGCACAATGCTGCAAGGGAAAAATGGATTAACACACAAAATTCAGTTCCTAGTCTCTAGGGACTTCGTCAGAGTTGAAAGCTGGCGAACGCAAAAACAACAACAATATATCCATTCCCAGTGCACGCGTAAGGTCTACACCAGTGGTAACTATAACCCCAGTGCTACTGTACAGGCTCCTAAATCACATCCATCGTCTAGAAATAACTCACACCGACGAAGGCCACTACCTAAGGGTTTGCAGACTGTGGACCAGCTTCAGGAGTGTAACACTCACCCAAAATTCAAAGTCAAACCTGGTCCAACGACAGAGACAGACAAATAGGACTGTGGGGACACTACGAGGACTGCGAGAGGACTGCGAGCTCCATCCTTGTATGGCCACACATTTTGTTAACCCAGCAAGGGAGCGAGAGAGTGAAAGAGAGAAAGTGTGATAGAGAGAAATAGAAAGAAAAAGAGAGAGAAATAGAGAAATAGAAATAGAGAGAGAGAGTGAAAGAGAGAAATAGAGAGAGTGAGAGAAATAGAGAGAGTGAGAAAAATAGAGAGAATGGAAGGGATAGTAAGGGCTAGAGAAATAAAGAGAGCGAAAGAGAGATAGAGAGAGAGAGAGAGAAACAGATAAACAGAAAATTGGAGAGAGAGTGAAAGACATAAGTAGAGAGAGAGAGAGAGAGAGAACTATATGACATTAATTCTTTCAATGTCGCAGATCCTGCGCATGACCGCAACAATAAATCGACAAACGTTCAGACAATTACATTGTTCCCCAGTTGTTTTATGTTTACACTTAGTGACGGAGCTGAAAGTTGTCAGAGACACATAACTGATGGCTTGCGCCAGGATCGTTGAGCCAGAACCACCCGGCCCCTACTACACATATTCACAGTGCCCCTGGAAACAGATCAAGCAGTCAAATCTGGCCAAGAGAGTAATGAACTTCTTCTTTCCTTTCTGATCTGACTTTCAGCTTCGAGGGGAGATATAATTTGCAGTGTTCTGCATTTCTTTTACGCTCTGATGCTGTTATATTTACTAGTGTTTATAATATTACATTAATCCATCTTTTATTGGGTCGGACCTTGAGTCTGGTGTTCTGGAAACGTTTATTGATGGCTCGTTGTGTTGTGTTTTGGTATGTATCCATCACGTGGCCAAGCCATTTTATCTGTTGTTTCTTTATGTATTCTGTTGCGGGAATTATTCTTTTTTCTCAATTCTTAATTTTTTATCTTATCTTACAGGATGTCCTGTCATTCGTCTAACACAATTCATATCGGTAGTGGTTATTTTTTCTTATTGTTCTTGGGTCTATGGTCCTAATCTGGCATTGGTAGCACAACGTTGAATTTATGAATGTTTGTGTAGAGTGCCCTTTTTTGCCTCTAAAGTTATTTTCTTGCTGGATAATAGCGGTGTAAAGACCGAGAGGGAGTAATAATGTCTTGTTGAAGTGGAAGGTGTTGTACCTACAGGTGCAAATATTGCAGTTCTACTGAAAATCGCTACGCTACGCATGCACGCCTATACAACGTACTTTTAATGGTGAATAATAGAAGCATCCGGTGAACAAGCAAGCAAGCTATTTATATTTGTTACACTATTCCCCTGACATTTTATAATTATATATGTTACATTTATCATCTGACGTTTTATATTAAATATTTGTACATGATTTCCCCAAACATTTTGCAATATTTTTGTACATTATTCCTCTGACATTTTATATTTATATTTGTACTTTATTTTTCGGACATTTTATATTTATTTGTACTTTTTGCCTCTGACATTTTATATTTATATTTGCACATCATACTCCTGACATTTATGTTATGTTTGTTACATTCCTTAACTCTTTCGAATATTTAAAAAAAACTTTTTTTTCCCCCTATTCACATAGCGAGTTGCTAATTACTAAGATTTTGTATGTTTGGTCCAGCGCATTCGATCTTGAGTATGGACTATATGGAGTCAGGTTGGTGGTTTTTGTGAACTTGTCTACCAAGAGTAGAAACAGTTGGTTCATTCCAACAGCTGACCAACTACCAAGTTTGTTCAGCCTTCAATGAGTATCGGATACCCGTTGACAACAAAACTACAAAAAATGCACACACACAAAATATGGGCACAAACACTATATCCCCTAAGCAAGTTCAAGGCAAAGAAATGTACATAAATGCATCAAAATATGAAGCTGCAGTGAAGTTAAAGGTGAAAAGAAATTTTTTTAAAATATATATTTAGAAAAAAAAAACCGATACGGTTAAAGCTTTACGTTGTCCACTTGTTACGGGAAGCTTTAATCATACCACTTTTTTTTTCTCTTTTTTTCTCCATTTTTTTCTAAACGTTTTTTCTGTATTTTTTTTCTGTATTTTGTTCCCTATTTTTAAATATTTTTATTTATTTATCCCCTAAGCAGCGACACACTCGATGCGTGACGGAATTCTTTATATTTCTTTCTACTTCCCTGGTCTTCGAAATTCATATTTTATGTCCTCCCTCGCCAGTTATTAGTAGGCAGAGCGCCTGTCCCAGAACAACAATCATGTCAGTCTCAAGATCTCCCGAGCTATTATTCAGTTTCCCTTCCCTTAAGTGTTTTGTTCCCCAGAATGATCGTTTACTCTCCACCTACATGAATGTTTTTCCCCGGTTTTCAGAGTTATGTTCCATGGGAGGGCGAGGGTTTTGCCATTGTGTGTCTTGATATTCCTAACATTATTAGATCTTAGTATTTTGTGTGCTAGGCAGTCATGCAGATGTTGATTCTTGATAAATTTTAAGTAGTCCTTTTTTTCTATATTTTTGACTGCTACAACTTTCCAAAAGTGTGGAAATATTGTTGTTGTTGTTGATGGATTGCCACAAGTTGATACGAGCATGTTTGCCCTTTTGACTCATAGGATGTGGCGGGTCGTAATGGCTTTCTTGACATTCCCGGCTCTTACTGGAGGTTGGAGGTCGTCTGTCCCAGGCTACGCTGGGAAACTACTAATCCAGCCCAGAGGTACTGTAATACTGGGTCCTCTATATCAGTAACAGCCACCACTACAGGGAACACGTCGATCCTAGCTTCTGTTAGCCAGCCTGTTCTGACGCAGACTGTTACCGGGGGAGACCACGAGGAGGTAGAACTGCTAGGTCTTGGCCAGTTGATGGTGCGCCGGCCCTGCTATTGCGACCGCAGGTCGCAGGCGCTTATGCTCCCCCGTGGAAATATTGAAGTTACGCAAGGTACGGTGATATCAGAGTTATGTAATATGTATAGTGAGATTATTTTAAGATGCATAAGGGAAATACTCGGAATAACAATTGGAGGTCATAATATAAATAATCTAAGGTATGTTGATGATACAGTCTTAATTTCTAAGACTGAAAATGAGTTACAAGAAATGTTAGACAGTATAGTGAAGGAAAGCAAAAATAAAGGACTCAGTCTCAATAGCAAAAAGACGGGAGTAATGGTAGCAACAAAGAAAATTACATCACCGCAATGGTCTATAAAGACAAGAGGAACAATATTAAAACAGGTAAATGAATTTACATATTTGGGAACTTTGTTAACCTCAGACGGAAGATGTACAAAAGAGATGAGATGCAGAATGGCTCAGGAAAAAGTAGCTTTCCAAAAATGAGGAAGATACTGTGCAATCAATTTTTTTACAATAGAAACAGTTCTAAATGTTATGTAGAGCCAGTCTTAACATACGGATGTGAATCATGGACAATAGAACAACGGACAAGAAAATCACTGGAGGCTGTAGAAATGTGGTTTTACAGAAATAATTTGAAAATACTCAGGACTGCTCAGAAGAGTAATGAAAACGTTCTAAAAGAGGTCAAAGCAAAAGGATAGCTATTTTTCAAAATTAGAAAAAAAACGTCATAATTTTTGTCCATGTAATGAAAAGGGAACAGCTGAAATATATTGTAACAACTGGGAAATTGAGTGACACAGAGGCACAGTAAAGCAAAGAGAAGCGATACCAGACAGCTTAAGAGAATGTCTTGAAAGAAGGTCAACAACAGACAATATAAATAACTGTCGAGATCGAAAGTTGTGGAGAGACATGATCACCTACACCAGCAGACATGGTACGTGATGATAATGATTGAACTTAGTCACTGAAGCTGTCACTAAAACTGTAAACATTGACTATTAATGCATTCAATGATAAACGACAATGAATTAGAAGTAACTTTAATTAAAAGATTGCTACATTCAATCATTTTAAATCTCTGGTAGTCAAACTGAGTTGGATTTAAGTGAATTTGATACAAGTGAATTGAACTTAATCGCTTTTTACATTAATCGGGGTCGGATTTAGAATTGGTCTGGCTTTATACTAGCTAAGGTGAATGAAACTTTGAGGGTCACTGTTCAAACGGTACAGAAGGTCTAAATCATAGATTACAGTACATACAATGTTGAGGGCACATGTTAAAACAATTGACACAGAAAATCTCCATCATAGATTACAGTACATAAAATATTGAGGGCACATGTTAAAACAGTTGATAGAGAAGGTCTCCATCATAGATTACAGTATATAAAATGTTGAGGGCACATGTTAAAACAGTTGATACAGAAGGTCTCCATCATAGATTACAGTACATAAAATGTTGAGGGCACATGTTAAAACAGTTGATACAGAAGGTCTCCATCATAGATTACAAAAAACAAACAAATTTTAGGATTCCTGTTAAAACGATGCCAGAGGGTCTCCATTATAGATTACAGTACATACAATGATGACGGCACATGTTAAAACAATTGGCACAGAAGGTCTCCATTATAGATTACAGTACATACAATGTTGAGGGCACATGTTAAAACAATTGACACAGAAGGTCTCCATTATAGATTACAGTACATACAATGTTGAGGGCACATATTAAAACAATTGACACAGAAGGTCTCCATTATAGATTACAGTACAAACAATGTTGAGGGCACATGTTAAAACAATTGACACAGAAGGTCTCCATTATAGATTACAGTACATACAATGATGACGGCACATGTTAAAACAATTGACACAGAAGGTCTCCATTATAGATTACAGTACATACAATGTTGAGGGCACATGTTAAAACAATTGACACAGAAGGTCTCCATTATAGATTACAATACAAACAATGTTGAGGGCAGAGTTAAAACAATTGACACAGAAGGTCTCCATTATAGATTACAATACAAACAATGTTGAGGGCACCTCGGATTGTAAGGCCCTGATCTGTATAGAAAAAGTAAAGTAATGCTTCCTCGCCACCCCCCCCCTCCCCCCTTCAACCACACACTACTCTCCCCCTCCCCCCTCTCCCACAATAGGCATATGAGAAATATTGTGTTAGTGATCTTTTTTTCTTCCTTGACCACGGCACATTTTCGGGTGATATGGTCGGTAACACTCCAGGCCGCCTTTACTTCCTATAAAAAAACATTAAGAAAAATCTGCTGTACCCATTTTTAGAAGCCCCGGAGGCTTGTGTTCGAAAAAAAAAAATCAGCCACACCCGGGACTCGGTCCTGGACTCTCCTGATCAAGAAGCCTGCACACTAACCACTTAGCCACCCAGGGTGTAGGCTTATGTAGCCTAGGCCTAACCTGGTCCTGACATCAAGCGAACCATCATTTATGATAGGAGAACACATATATTTTGTAAATTTCCAGTACACCACGTAGGGACTGCATTCAGTAAGGAAAAACACTTTAGACTCCTTATTGGAGCACAGGTCACGGACAAGTTCTCTCCACCTTTCTCTATTCATGGACATTATTTTCTCATTACCTTCTATAGTTCAAAGGATAAGCTTAAATGTCAATGGTTATCTTTTCCTTCCTTTTTTTTAAATTATACACAACTGCTTGTTTGGATCTAAAAGTGGCATTTTAGTTCTATTCTTGGAAATCTTCAAGCAGTTTTTTTTTTGTTATCGCGATATCTAGGGCATTTTACATTCCCTTCATTGTTAAATTAATATTTCATGGAAGTGGTTTTTTTTTGTGCGTGACATAACACATAACGTAAGGTTGTTTAGCCGAACATAAATATGTATTTATGAATTATATTTTAGCAGGATATTGCTTGAAAAAAAAGAGAGCAAAATTTGACAAATTTGAGTTTTTGGGGCTGCAGTATTCAATAATAGCCACACATTTTTTTTCTTAGATTTGGCATCTTCCAAAGAACATGAATATGTAATAGATGAAAACATGTGCATTTTATATTTCTGGAAATACATAAATGAGTAATTGAACTAAAGTATCAGTGAGAAACAGCTGTGATATAAGACCTCAAATCTTTAGTCATACATACCCCTCCCACAGCAGAACACACAAAAAAAAAGAAAAATGAAAAAAAAAAAAAAAAAAAGAATGAATGCCCTTTCTCTATTATGTAAATCGGCCTTTCGTTCTCGATTTGTACGAAGTAGATGGACATTGAAATTAAATACAGAGGGTAGAAACCTTCTTTCTTTCTATCTTTTGGAACAATTGTTTACGTGTAATGTACACGTTATGTTAGGTTTAACAGAAAAATTGGCTGGAACTTTGAAATACAGATAATTGGACATACCTGCAGACTGCAAAGAAACACACTCTAAAGCTCCAACTCAATCAAGAGGCAGATAAACTCATAGAAAAAGAGAATACACGGTGAATGATAAGAATACATAAAATTCTCGTACGAGAGAGAAACCATAGTCAACTAAGACTGACGGATATATATATACAACCAAATGTGTATTATTCCTCTAGACACTATTGCTCTTGGCTGGCTTATTCACACGTAAAGCGGCTGTTCACACGATGAAGTTTTGTCTACAGCATGTGTTCAAAATGTCCACCACTGGCATCAAGACATTTGTTGACTCGCCTCTTCATATTTACGAAAACATTCTGGATAATGACCGGTGATATTTGTTGGATCTGGGTAACGATTTCTCCCTTCATGTCATTAACTGTTTGCTGATTATTTAGATCAACTTTTTCCTTTCAGCGCACCCCACAGATAATAGACAGAACGAAATTAGGACTTGTGAGTCTGGAAATTTCAGTACAAATTGTCGAATTACATCTTCAGTATATTTGTCCCGCTATTACGAAAGACACGTTCACCGAAAATACCATGCTTTCAGTGTTTAACACCATTTCATTTCAGCACACACACACACACACACACATATATATATATATATACACACACACACACACAATAGTGTATATGACTATCTTGAAGCTATCACTTTGGAAGTCATATTTCAATATGTGTTCACTTTCTGCGCGGTTTCGCCTTATGTCTTTTGGCGTGTGCTGAGACTGCTACGATGGGAACTACAGTTACCTTTCTTTGTTTGGGAGATGAGATATTAATTCGGATGATTTCACTGGCACGGACGGTTGAGCAATTATGGATTTTAATTTGTTTGCAGTGATACCGAGGCCTTCCATAACCAAATAACCAAATTTCAATATAATATCATCCCCAATGACATGCCATCATACCACGGTGTCATTGCAGCAGACATTTCATAAAACAGGCGTAAATTGACTTCATCTGTCTAGTCAGACCCTACACTAAAAGACATCATGTTAGTGTTGACTTTAAAAACACTCTTATGAAAGGCAGTCTAGAAGAAGAAAGAAGCACAGATGCTCTGAACATTGCCAGCAACGTTTTGATATGGAAGTTCAAAGCGTTCGTCAGTAACAGAGCTGAAATCTGTCAGCGAATCATAGCTGATGGTTTGCGTCAGAATCAGTGGACCAAAACTACCCAGATCCAAACCCATCTCTTCGTGGTGCCTATAGAAACAGACTAACCAGTCTAAACAGGCCAATTGAGTAAGGATCGAGAGGGAAGGAAGCCCGGTACTCGAAAATACTGTGCTGGAGTTGGATGTGTTGGGTCGAAAAGCGCAAATATCACAGCTCTGATGCAAAAGAGAACACAATGCTTACATACCCACTGAACGTTCTTTTAAGGGCGGATGACGAGATGTACACATGCATACCCACTGAACGTTCTTTTAAGGGCGGATGACGAGATGTACACATGCATACCCACTGAACGTCCTTTTAAGGGCGGATGACGAGATGTACACATACATACCCACTGAATGACCTTTTAAGGGCGGGTGACGAGATGTACACATACATACCGACTGAACGTCCTTTTAAGGGCGGGTGACGAGATGTACACATGCATACCCACTGAACGTTCTTTTAAGGGCGGATGACGAGATGTACACATGCATACCCACTGAACGTCTTTTAAGGGCGGATGACGAGATGTACACATGCATACCCACTGAACGTCCTTCTAAGGGTGGATGACGAGATGTACACATACATACCCACTGAGCGTTCTTTTAAAGGCAGGTGACGAGATGTACACATACATACCCACTGAACGTCCTTCTAAGGGTGGATGACGAGATGTACACATACATACCCACTGAGCGTCATTTTAAGGGCGGGTGACGAGATGTACACTTTTATTCATCGTGGGAACCCAAGCAAGCAATGTGGGCGTGTTGCATTACAGATCCAGAAGATGTGGATTGTGCATGTAGACTAATGTTCAAATATCACCAAAAGATCTCCCAAAGAAAGCTCATCTTTGAATACAAAGAAAGACAAGACAAAGAATGGCTGGCAAGGAATTGAAAGAGATAAAGTCTCGAGGTAAGCTTGCGAATTAGCATATACATCACATGGGCAACATGCACACAACATATCGTAAATGTGGATCACATCAACATACATGCCCTCGACGTTGTACGAAAAATCACACAATCAAAATGCAACCAGAGAGGCGAAGGGTGACACAATAAGGTAGGCAAAGTGGTGATCTTTATTAACACTGGCATGTGCCAAAGGGCAAGAAAGTGATTGACAGATTTATGTCTTGTCGTGGTAATGTGTCGGTGCGTTGGAAATGAATATATTGAGCAGATAATAAAAAGTATTTGTTAATTACTCTACGTACTCATATACAACAACACATCCATGCATAATTTACGTTCATTATTCGTATATTATAGATTAAGTGCAACGAGTCAAATACGTGGACACAATAATAATAACGTTAGATGGAAGATGCACCACAGAAATAACAAGCAGAATAGCTCAGGTTAAATAGCATTTCAGAAAATGAAAAATATCTTATGCAACAAATCTGTGTCAATAGAAATGAGGAAGAGAGTTCATCGATGCTATATAGAACCAATTCTGACCTATGAATGCGAAAGAGTGAGAGGAAAGAGAAATCGCGGATGACAAAGAGAGAAAATACTGGAGAGCTAGCTTGATGTCATGACATGGAAAACAGTCAACAATAGAACTGATACAATGCACTGTAGATAGAAGATTATGGAAAGCATGATGGCCTACGCCAACCGGTATGGTACATGATGATGATGATACTAATTATAAAGTAGTCCTTATATAGGACACATACTGGAACGTAAGGACAACGCATTTTGTTGCATAAAATGCTAATTTCCACTCATAAAACCAAATCTACACAACGCTACAAGTAAAGTTACAGAAAATGTACAATTAAACGTCACTTGAAACTTAGGTTAGCTTATATTTGACAGTCTCAGCTCAGTTTACAGAAAAATATACAAGTAAATGCCACCTGCAGATTTATGTTAACATTTTTATTTTTAGATAGCGATCAGCAACATACGGTCTAAGTTCTGGATCGGGCTCGTCTATCAGGTTCGGTAGCCGGAAAATGAAGATAAATTTAGGTCATGAAGGCATCTTTTCTTTGTCCACAGATGGAGAGATCTCTCGGTTATGTCTTATATATACTTCTTTATGTCTCAGACTGGGTCTACTTAGTAAGTGTTTCATGTTGTTGTTGTTCTTGTTGCGTTCGCCAGCTTTCAACTCTGACGAAGTCTCTAGAGACTAGGAACTGAATTTTGAGTGTTAATCCATTTTTCCCTGGCAGCCGTGTGCACAGGGGTCCCTCGCCGCACAGACAGATAACTCCGACTTCGGAGGTACTCATGTTTTTTTCGTCGATGAGTAACTGATGTTTCAAGCCGGGCCTCGCAGCTGAGACCAGGGGTGATTGTCGCAGAGAGAAATCATAAATAAAAATACCAACCGGTGGAGCCGAGATTTGAACCCACAACCTCTCTGTCCCGAGGCCGACGTCTTGCCTCGAGACCAACCAGTCCCCCATGGACTTGGTATATGAGGAAACTGACTGCAACAAGGAACACTTTTCATGCATAGTCTGCAATGGTTCCTGTCGCCTATCCACCATATACCAGAAGTTCACGTCCTGCCGAAAGTGATGATCGTCATATTTCTTTAGAAATGTATAGCGCTTGATGATGTTAGGCCATCGTTGTTGACTCCAATTTCGAACATATAAACACACAGTTAGTCGTCAGATTATCCCCGTCGCGCATCAAACAACAGACCGTAAGTTTAGCGTAACGCTGGTCTAGGGATTTACGATGAACAATTACGATGACGTAGCACACATAATAATGTCGGACGCACTGCAATGACGCACCCTTCAGAATCCTTATTACTCTAGTGAACGGTGCAAATTCCCTAAAGAGATAAAACTGCGGCTGACGAAGCATTTCACATTAGTGAATAACATGTAAATAACTTGCGTCAAGCAAATCCAACAACGGTCATGAACAGCACCAATGTGACGGAAAGCGCAGAACAAGTCTAGACGATGGAAGGTCGCATTCACAACACTTGATTTGTTGAAAACGGAATATCGCCGGCGTACGACATTGTTTCATCAGCGTAGATGTAATAAGTAGATCATTATCATGACTTTAACGCATAGGAGTGCGATGGAGAACTGAAATTAATCAGACATCGAATGCACTTTTTGCAGCGATCGAGAGAACGTGGACTAGATCCGCCATCTTAGAAACGGAAGTCCATGATATATGTGAATAATCCACGTTACTTCTTCGGATGATAGAGATGGGAGTTAAGATGGGCACAGCCAGAAATGATAAATTTAGTGGGCGTGTAAGAAGACTTATCAACCAACACAGAACTGGAGTCGTCAGTCGCTGGACACTGCAGGACTTGCTGAGGAGGGGATCTGAGCACCTATGGACATGTTCGGAATGCAATGATGATGACCCGCAAATAACTCAATAAATCAATATGTGGAATTTAGGTGTTGTGTTAGGGAAGTGAGAATATGATTGGTTCGTCTATCATCACGTGCTATACTGTTTTCTATCGCTTCCTCTTGATGATTAATCTTCATCGTAATCCGCCCTTAAAGGAATGTTAAATAGGCGTTGTTGCGTGGTGTCGTAAATAACGCCGTATATCGCAAGTGGTCGTCAAGACGTCCATTAGGAACTGGTTTAAGATTGCTTGCGTCAGGGTTGGCAAACAGAACTCATCAAAACCCTTTTACTCCCCTTCCCAGCGGTGCTCCTAAAAACAGATTAACAAGTCTGACCAAGTGAATAGGGATAAACGAGGATAAGCAACGGCATAAAATAAATATCATTCTGATGTCGGATTTTCTGAGCAAAATATATCAGTTCTGTCGCAAATTACAGGACAACACATTTACGCTCACTTAATGTTATTTTAGGAGCAGACCATGAAATGTAGTCGTCAGCTGATTGGAGTGGGAGCAGCAGATACCACATATGCTGTATGTTTGTGTTTTATATTCAATTCCTTTATTTTTTTTTTTTTTTTAGTTTGTCACGGTAATGTTCTACTCAAAATGCATGGAAAAAGACCAAGAGGAAGAACTAGAAGTTGATGGATAGATGCAGTTATAGTGACATGTAACAACAAAGGAAAATCACTAATTCAGACAGTTCGAGCAGCTCAAGAACGACAAATGATATAAACCACGACACCTTTCGGCATCAGTGAAAAGATAAAAGAAAGAATAAGAAAGAAGAATGTTCTTCTCGTGAATCTTTGTGGAGTTCATGTAGTAATTTGTACCTCAGATCAAATGTTTTTTTTTTTGTTTTTTTTTTCAAGTCTGGGCACGCAAGGAAGTGACGTATAGGAATATAGTATTCGTGCCCAAATTTGTTTAAACACCTTCGAAGCATTATTGTTTTCTGGTAATGTAAAAAGTAAAGTAGAGAGCCCCCGTCACGCCAAGTGGTGGATAGGGCAATATGGTGTTAGTGACCAGAAACTTTACAGACCTTCGGCACAAGACTTTTGGGGTAATGTGGTCGATATTACGCCCGTGCCGCTTTACTTTTCCAGAAAAAAATCAGGTATCCACTTAAGGCTAAGTGAACCCGGAAGCCGTTGGTTGGGATCGAACTCTTCCTCTTGTCCTTTGTAGTCCAGTTCACTAACCACTGAGCTATTGCGGCTCCTTTTCTGGTAATGTGGACAGTAATATTTGTATAATTATATATATCATCTTGTCCCATACGGTTGGCGTAGGCGATCATGTCTCTCCACAATCTTTTTTCTAAGTGCATGATATCAGTTCTGTTGTTGACTGTTTTCCATGCCATGACACCAAGCTATCTAGTATTTTCTCTCATTATCTTCCACGATCTCTCTTTCCTTTTAATTTGTCAGTTGTAATCATGTATTCAAACTTTACTCTTCTCGTGATGTGCCTTAAAAATGTTGATTATTTCTTAGTGATGTTTTTTAGGAGCTCCCTTTTTGTGTTAGCCTCTTTGAGAATTTCCTCATTTGTTTTTTCAGCTGTCCAGTGAACTTTCAACATTTTTCTCACAAATACCAATATATATATATATATATATATATATGTT
>JAVIAB010000041.1:50115365-50300365 GCA_032433765.1 Megaustenia siamemsis | reverse complement strand
ACTCATCTTTTTTCATGGTCGACCTTGGGTCTGGTGTTCTCACAACGTTTGTTGAAGGCTCGTTTTGTTGTGTTTTGTTCTTTCTGCCTTGTCACGTGGCCAAACCATTTTATCTGTTGTTTCCTTATATATTCTATGGCGGGGGCTATTCCTAGCTTTTTTCTCAGTTCTTCATTTCTGATTTTATCTCTCAGACTGTTTCCTGTCATTCGTCTAACACATTTCACCTCTGTTGAGGTTATTTTCTAATTGTTCTTGCATCTGGGTCCAGGTCTGGCATTGGTAGCACAACGTTGGGATGAAGATTGTATTGTTAATAATTAATGATTATTAAAATATCATTCAAATGATACAGAGAAATAGTGGACAACGTGAACTTACTGATCATTTGGCAGAATAAGCCTCGACATAACACGTTCCAACCATCTGGAACATTGATTTGGACTTAATAATTAGTGTTATTTAAGGCTGAGTTATATATACCAAACACAGACTGAACAATTGTTACATAGCGGCCTTTGGCATTCTTCACTGAAGGCAGATAACTAAAATACATATCTGATAACAGATGACACATAACAATTAATATTAACAGTGTTGATATCAAACACTTCATATTAACAACGTTGATATCAGGTAAGACAGGAAACACACTAACCAACGTTTATTTTTTTTTTCCATGGAGTGGAAGCTATCTTTTGTAATACCTTCTTACACAACAAAACTAAAAATGACTTTCTCACTTTGCCTTGTTTCCCCAGTGCAAGTTTTTACAGTAACCCCCTCCCCGCCTCATGACGGACTATAACAGTATACCATCTAAAATTGATCAAGCGCGGGGGAGGGGGGAGGGGGGGGGCTGTAAGGGGGAGGGGGGGCGCTGACTTTAGCTTTCTAGCTTAACTTTCTATTATCGTTTTTTTTTTCCTTTGGTGAATGTCTTAAATATAATTTTAGACATTTTTTTCGCTTTAATTATTATAGTTTTAACTTAAAATAATGATTTTAATTTTTCAGCCACATTTTCATTCTAAAGTAAATTAAGTTTATTAAGTAAATATATATAATCACATACACAGTGCTGTAAAATTCACTCGTCTGAGGAATTAAGATACATACACTTTATAGTATTCTAAATATTAAATTTATAAAAATATTTTGACAAGACAACATATAGTAGAGAGCCGCGATAGCTCAGTGGTTAGTGAACTGGACTACAAAGGACAAGATGTCGGGGTTCGATCTCCTGACCGGCGGCTTCCGGGTTCACCCGGAATGGGTACATGATTTTTCTGGGAAAGTAAATCGGTACGGGCGTAATACCGACCACATGACCCCAAAAATCATGTGCCGAAGGTCTGTAAAAATGATGGTCACTAACACCATATTCCCTATACGCCACTTGGCGAGACGGGGGCTCATTAATTTTGTATGTTTGTTTACAACGTATAGTCATAAAGTGACTATACTGACTTGACTAATATGCACTCACATCTTCAGACAGTGATTGTCAATGACAAAAAAGAAACTGAGTCAAAGAAAGAAAAACTTAACATTAAAGAAAAGATGCATAGTATATACAGGTGTTTTATAAAGTCTCACTACACTTGGTATCTAGGTCAATTTGAAAAAAATGTTTATGACGTCATCACAATATGTGCTCAATGGTAAGTTCACTTGTTGCGACAGTTTTCTTAATGACTTGTCTGGACTTTTAAGGATTCTGTCTTGGATATCTAAACATATTTCATCATTCACAGCAGGCCTACCAGATCGTGGAGCATCTTCCACATTTCCAGTAGCAATAAACTTATTCAACAAATTTCATTGACAGTGGGAGCACATATTGTGATGACGTCATAAACATTTTTTTTTTCAAATTGACCTAGATACCAAGTGTAGTGAGACTTTATAAACACTCTATATTATAACATCATCATGTGCCATACCGGTTGGCGTAGGTGATCATGTCCCTCCACAATCTTCTATCTACAGTGCATCGTATCAGTTCTGTTGTTGACTGTTTTCCATGCCATGACACCAAGCTATCCAGTATTTTCTCTCTTTGTCGCCCGCGATCTCTCTTTCCTTTTATTTTGCCAGTTGTAACCAACTTTTCCAACGTTCCTCTTCTCACGATGTGCCCGAAAAATGTTGATTGTTTCTTTCTGATGTATTTTAAGAGCTCCCTTTTTGTGTTGGTCTCTTTGAGAACTTCCACATTGGTCTTTTTATCTGACCAGGGAACTTTCAACATTCTTCTGAGAAATCCCATCTCTGTGGCCTCTAATCGTCTTTTCATTTATATATTATATACATAATTATAATATATCACGATATAATTTGTTGTAGATGTGGAGACAGTGGTCTAGTTTTTACATTTGCACTTTGTCTTACTTTTATGGACACTTGGTCACAAGCTGTTGTTGAATTCCGATATCAAGTGCTGTTACGGTACGCTGTACTTATACTTTCTTGTCACAGATAATTAAGTGCTAAAGATTTTTTTTTTTAATTTGCCTAAAATGTGTCAGAAGAAAAAGATAGCGCATGATAATACATTACAAAATGCACAATTATATTACCTAATATATATTTACGAGTTTAGCGTCGTAAACTAAAGTTATCTCCCCAGGAACAAAACTTTCTATCTATCTATTGACCTTTCGAGCCGTAACCGGCCCATAGGGCGTAGACCAAGATACACCTTCTCCTATATGAATTTTTGTTCTAGCAGTTTTCTTTTAAAGATATTTTATCAAATCTCGCCATCTGTCTCTGTTCTGTGCAAGCAGTTCTATCTCATTGAGGGAGCCGATTCCTGCTGCTCTTGCCTCTCTCATCAATGTTCTTCTCAGTGTCTCCCTGGGTCTTCCTCTTTTTCTTTTACCTGTTGTTTCCCATATGAGGGCTTGCTTTGCTATTCGATTATTATCTCTTCTCATCACATGTCCAACGTATGACCATCGTCTTTTCTTTATTACTGAAGATATTAGTGGTTGATTGGCGATTTCTCTAATTTCCTCGTTTGTTTTGAATTCGTTCCATGCTATACCAAGTATTTTCCTTAGACATTTATTTTCGAATGCGTTCAACTTTGTTTCTATATCTCTTGTTGTTTTCCAGCTTTCACACGCATACGTAAGGGTTGATAGTACATTTGATTTGAATAGCCTAAGTTTTGTGTTTGTGCTAATGAGTTTTGATTTCCACAACTTTTCAAGGCTTCTGAAAGACATTGCTGCTTTAGCCAGTCTGATTCTAATTTCTTTGCTCGTATCCCCTTCTCGATCAATGTGACTTCCAAGATAGATAAAGTGATCGATCTCTTCTACTGGTTTGTTTTCCATGTATATTTTGTCACTTGTTGGAATTAAACTTTTCATGACTTTAGTCTTTTCATGATTGACCTCAAGCCCAATTTTGCTGGCTATTGATGATAGTTCATTTGTGTTTTCCTGCATCGTTTTTATCTGACTGCTGATGAGAACTATGTCATCAGCAAAGTCGAGGTCCTCCAAATGGTCTCCTTGTATCCATTCGATGCCTTTATTACCAGTGCAGCATTTCTTCATTATGAAGTCCATAACAATTCCAAATAACAAGGGCGATAAAATACATCCTTGTTTAACCCCAGTTTCTATTGGGAAACATTCGCTCAGTCCTTCCTCTGTTCGAACTGCACATGTGTAACCATCATACATGTCTTTGATAATATTTATGATTTTTGATGGTAAGCCATATTGCTTCAGAATTTTAACAAAACTTTAGCGTGCTTTAAATACTAAAAAAAAAAATATTGCCTTTAAGTTCATCACTACCGCATTTTATTTTTGGGTTACGATTGGGTAGTGTTAGGAAACATAGGACTTTATTCTCGCGTTGTTTCACTTAGAGAAGGCAGAAGGCAAGGTAATTTTAATTTACGACGCTAAACTCGTAATTTACCTTATTAATATCATTGCCTCAAAGACATTCAAAACCATATTAATTTTCAAACTGTAGACAATTTAACTGGAATTTTTTTTTTTTTTTTTTTTTTTTTAAAGAAAAGGAATGTTTAATAAAAGCCTAACAGGTAGGTCTTACTCTTCTTTTTTATTAAAAAAAAAAAATAAAGTAAAAAATAAAAATAAAAAATAAAAACACTTACCCCTTAGTCTGAGACTAAAGTAATTTTAGAAGACTGTTCTCCCCAATGTTATATCCTACAATCCAAGTGAAATATTCGATTTATTCATCAACAAATCGTCAACCAACAATACAAAAAAATATGTGTGGGCCGAATTGTGTTACGAACCAAGGCCAAAATGTTTCACAGAAGCGTACTTTGACATTCAATAAAATGGCCAGATTTCAACTCCTGTTGACAGGTTTTGTAGCGGGGATCTAAAAGTAGGCCTAATTGAGATACACACCTACCACGCCTGTCCATCTAGGCCAGGGGTCTTCAGCTTATGTCAGATATGTGTCACATCACTGCTACTGATAATTATTATCTTCATTGTAACACTAAATCTCTCGATTGGTTAGCGGAGACAAATAATAATACATGAATATTATTGTAGAGGGAAACTTCCAAGGCGATAATTCAGGGATTTATAGAAGGAAGATGTTTGTATTACAGCACACACACACAAATGACAAATAAACAACATAAACAAACAAGGAATAATATATTGCTTCGAACCATATATTGTTCTTTGTTTTTTTCTGTTGTTGTTTATTTGTCATTTTTTTCTGAGTGCTGTAATACAAACCTCTTCCTCCTATGATTCTCTCGATTGGTTAGAGTCGTTTCAGCGTAAAGATAATATTTAGACCCGTTATTCTTCGTCTTCTTCTTTCCTTACTCATTTGCCTTTTAGCGTTGAGGGGAGATATAATTTGCGGTCTTTTGCTCTTATGTTCACCTCTCCTACTGTTATGTTTCCTAGTGTTTCTAATATTCCATCATTCCATCTTTTTCGCGGTCAGCCCCTGGGTCTGGTGTTCTCGTTGTGTTGTGTTTTGATCTTTCTTCCTTGTCACGTTGCCAAACCATTTTATCTGTTGTTTCTTTATATATTCTATGGTGCGAGTTATTCCTAGCTTTTTCCTCAGTTCTTAATTTCTGATCTTATCTCTCAGGCTGTTTCCTGTCATTCATCTAACGCATTTCATCTCAATAAAGGTTATTTTTCTTATTGTTCTTGCATCTAGGGTCCAGGACTGGGATTGCTAGCATCGTTATTAAGTAACCTAAATCCATGGTCAACACAATTAACTTAACATTTTAAATTAAGAAAATATAAAAATGTCAGGAAAATGCAATAATATGATGCTTAAATAGTGGTAGTTTTACGCTGTAGTAATACAATTTGAGATAAGTTAATTGAAACATTTAAGCTAACGTAACCAATCATACAGTAAAAAGTAACTTAAGTGTTCCCGCCACGTTCTGCTGGGCGTATGGGGAATATGGTGTTAGTCACCGTAGTTTACTATCTACCTATTGTCCTTTCGAGATGAAGTTGACATATATGGCTGACATTCTATAGACTCTCCTTGTCCGACGATCTTTGTTATCAAGCATCAGACCTTCCACAGGACCAACTTGCCAAACCGCTCTGTTCTGGGCAAGCTGTTCATTTGCGATAAGGGAGCTGATATCTGCTGTTGATGCCTGTCATATCAGTGTTCTTTTCAGTGTTTCTCTAGGTCGGCTTGTTTTTCTTTTACCCTCTGTATCCCATTTGAGTGCTTGCTTTGAGATCCTCCTCAAGGTTTCTTTTCATCACATGGCCAACATACAACGACCTTCTCCTCTTGAATATTGATGAAATGTGTGGATGCTTTGTCATTTCTCTTATTTCACTGAAATCTTAGCTACCAGATTTCACAATAAAAAAAGATACATATCTGAATTTTGCGATTGGCAGTGCCCAAGATAGAGGCAATGTTAAAAAATGCTAACAGAAAAAAATTTGAATTAATTTTAAGGGATATTCGACGAGAGATAAGCAAACCCATAAAACAAAACAACCATGAAACATACATACCCTCGACCCACGCCACCGCACCCCCGAAAAAAAATAAATTATATATAAAAGTTAAACAGCACTATAAATATCGTTAAGCTATGCAGCAGCTACAAAATAACATTTTTTTTAGTAACACGCATATTTACAATATGTATGGCCTAGCAAAGACCATTCTGCAAAAAAATTGTGAACGAAGTTAAAAGATGTAGACAAAGAAAGAGACGGGAAGATAATATCACAGGCCTCGACTTTGCACAGTCCCAATAAATAACTTAAGATGGCGAGACATGGAAAAGGTTTACGAAAGTTATCACTGGCATCCCAGCCTACCTTCAGGGGTATGGCCAGAATTAAGAAGACGATTAATCTATGTGTAAGGAGCAATGTTAAATGCAACAAATCAGAACATTTGTATACATATATGTGCATGAGAGAGAGAGTGTGAGAAATAACATAATGCCTTAGATAAGATTATATTAGGGACATTGTTCAATGTAAATGAGAGACAGAGGAGGATCAAGAAGGAGATTGGTGCGAAATATATGAGACGTGCTGGGAATGATTGCTGCAGACGCTGGGCATTTCACGCAGGATATTGACAACTTCATAGTAGCTGACACAGGAACCACTTTGCAATAGAGGCGTGGTGGACGAGTGTGTTGGTGTGTAGAGGTACTGCACAAGAAGTACACAGTTTTATTATATTACACAAGTCAAAGTATTATTGTTATAGACACTCATTGTATATAGTTTTGTAGTGAATGCATGTAAGTTTGCATCAGCAAGTAAAATATTTTCTAAGCTACCTTAATAGCATGTCAGATATAAAGCCGAAAGTCCAGCTCTTTGCAAACTCATTGGAGCGTGTCGATATGAGCATTGTCAACAGCGGTTCTCACAAACTCATTAGCGTCAACAGCGGTTCTTACAAACCCATTGGAGCGTGTCAGTATGAGCATTGTCAACAGCGATTCTCACAAACTCATTGTGACGTGTCGATGTGAACATTGTCAATGGCGGTTCTCACAAACTCATTGGATCGTGCCGAAGTGAACATTGTCAGTAGCGGTTCTCACAAACTCATTGGATCGTGCCGAAGTGAACATTGTCAGTAGCAGTTCTCACAAACTCATTGGAGCGTGTTGAGGTGAACATTGTCAGTAGCGGTTCTCACAAACTCATTGGAGCTTTTCGAAGTGAACATTGTCAATTGCGGTTCTCACAAACTCATTGGAACGTGTTGAGGTAAACATTGTCAATAGCGGTTCTCAAAAACTCATTTTTGGAGTGTGTCAAAGTGAACAGTGTCAATAGCGGTTCTCAAAAACTCATTTTTGGAGTATGTCAAAGTGAACAGTGTCAATAGCGGTTCTCACAAACTCATTTTTGGAGTATGTCGATGTGAACATTGTCAAGGTTGGTCTGAAGCGTTGTTTCGTTTCAGTTCACTTTTGTAACAAGTCAATCTCAACAGTTTCTGCCTATTTTAAACACAGCCTGTTTAGCATTTGCAATTCTAAACTTGCCCTTGTAGTGAATTTCTTTAGCATTGGTATGTGGCACGAACACGATCAACCTATTTTCTGCACACATATGGTCCCCCAAGACTTTTCTCTTCACATAAGCTTTCCATGTTCTGAGTTTCCTTGTATTACTTTCAATTAAACTGCCTCGTTGATGACGTTTTCCTTATTTTGCTTTAAATGCCGCTGCGCTACAGTTTAAGTAATTGTTTGTTTTCACTAGCTCAATCACGGGAGATTGGTTGGTTTCGAGGCAAGACGCCGGTCTCGAGACAGAGGGGTTGTGGGTTCAAATCCCGGCTACACTGCGGTTGGGATTTTTATTTATGATTTCTCTCTGCGGCAACCACCTCTGGTTTTAACAACGAGGCCCGGCTTGAAACGTCAATTACTTATCGACGGAAAAAAATATGAGTACATCCGAAGACAGAGTTATTTGCCTGTGCGGCGAGGGACCACTGTGCACACGGCTGTCAGGGAAAAATGGATTAACACGCAAAATTCAGTTCCTAGTCTCTAGAGACTTCGTCAGAGGTAAATGCTGACGAACGAATAAAAAAAAGTCACGCAAAGTGCCTACTCAAGAACATGTCGCTGCCGTCTTGTTTAAGTAGTCATTGGACAACAGCAAAAGCTGAAGCAACAACGAACTGAAACTTTTCTTTCTCACACTTAACTGCAACACATAGCACGTGTGCATATCTATTGAACAATTTCGGTTTTATACATCTTTTTATTTTACAGTAACACTGAGTGTGTGCATTTAAATATGCACATATATACTAACTCTGTTCGACAGCAAAGGTTAATGTCTGTGAGCAGGTCTAGTTTAATAAATGCCTTGTTTATGTTGTGCCAGAACACTCGGGTGTAAGAGTAATGATCGTGCTGACAAGCTTGCCACTTTGACTGATGTTGAGTGCGGAAAGGAAATGGACCGTGATCACATTCCAAATATTTTCAGAAGTGCTGGACGATAAAGCGATTCAGAAAGTGATCCTGAGTCCGCAATCATGAACAGACTGCATGAATATCATGTCAATGTTGGAGATGCCAGACAGAGAGTTCGTTACTCATGAATCAAACGAAGACTTGTCAACCAACACGATACATGTTGAGGATATACATCGAGAATGATCGCTTATGTACTGGTGCTTTATGCAATGAGGATGACCTGTAGACTGAACTAAACTAAACTAAACTAAACTAAACTAAACTAAACTAAACTAAACTAAACTAAACTAAACTAAACTAAACTAAACTAAACTAAACTACGATCAACAACTGCTCAATTTAATTCATAAAAATTTACTTAGAAATAAAATACATAAATATTTACTTAGCTAAAATGCTCAACACTTTGCGTGTGTGTAGTGTCACAAATGACAACTATTTTAATCAAATATCAATTTAATGAATGACGGGAATGTATTAAGCTCCACATCGTCATCCATTATAATGCAACATTTCCAATGTTAGAACTAAAATGCCAATTTTAGATATAAACAAATAGCTGTGAACTGAACAACCACATCAGTAAAATGTAATGGTGTTAAACTCCAGCATGTCTGCACTGAGAACACCTACATGGAACAATAGTGCACCACCTATTTCACAGTCCAAACTCACCAATATCAGATCAATTTTGCCTCCTGATAAAGACCTGATAAATTTATTACCATGTGCAGGTTACTCAGTGAACTCAGAAATACCTGCATAATTAAATGGTGATGTTCCGAAGGGCGTCTGCACATAGACCGCCTGATCCATAACAACAGCAAGAACAAAAACAAAAGAGCTATGATTGTGTGAGAATTTGAGTTCCCTAACCTCAGTTGATTATTTTGAAGTGACTCGTATCTTAATAGTCTATCTGTCTTTTCCGTTTTGTTTGTTTGTTTACCGTAAGTGAAGTTTATATATATATATATATATATATATATATATATATATATAAAATAAATAATGTATATATGTGTATATATGTATATATGGTAAGTGAGTGTGTGTATGTGAGTGTGTGGTGAGTGTGTGTATATCTAATGTACAATTATACTAGTAGTAAAAAAAAAAAAAGTAAGTAAAGTACCCCCGTCACGCCAAGTGGCGTATAGGGAATATGGTGTTAGTGACCATACATTTTACAGACCTTCGGCACATGATTTTTGGGGTAATGTGGTCGGTATTACCCCGTGCCGCTTTATTTTCCGAGAAAAAAATTCCGGTACCCGATTAAGGCTGGGTGAGGTTGTCCTTTGTGGTCCAGTTCACTAATCACTGAGCTATCGCAGCTCATACTAGTATTATACGCTAAATAAAGAGAGACAGAGGATGTATAAACAAGAAAATAAAGTCAGAAAAAAGTCATATTTATGCTTTCTGACACGTTCATTTTTGAATTATTATCAACAGTTTTCACAAATACAAATTTCTCGACTAGAGCTTTTCGCTATATAACAGATTAATGAAACACCTTTATACCGCAGTTTGAAAACCTCTGCATTAGGCCTGGTTCAATGTTGGGGTACAAATATGTCAACGGCAACACGTCGCACCTAAGCTTCCATCCACCGCCTCCGCCTTTTAGAAGACTGATATACCTGAACTGCCTTTAGTATAGCGGCGGACGGTGAGTTTAAAACTTGAGGAGGCCTGACATGAGCTTGACCTATAACCCGGTAATTTCTGACATAAACATGACAGTAATTTGTGACATAAACATGACAGTAATTTGTGCTATGTAATATAGTTATATATTATGATATACCGTTTCCGGTTGTTTCCAAAATGGAGGAATTATTTTTCTCCGGCTTGGTATAGAACCGTTGATCAGAGGTTTAACAAGCCGCTATCGTAAAAACGATGTTGTTAATGAAACGTAGACCTGATACAGAATGTGTAAATTAGCAGTAGATAATAATGATAGTTTTTTCGGCCCCAAAACAACAACAAAAATAGGATTCTGGAATGTGCGAACAATGGCCGCTCCGACGAAACATGCACAGGTCGCGAGCGAGATGGACAGATACGATCTAGATATTTTAGGATTAAGCGAAATGCGCTGGCTTGGAACAGGTAGGAGATCTATTGATAATAAAATAGTAGTTTTTTCTGGAAGGGAAGATGGAAAACACCGTGAAGGAGTAGGCATAATGATGACAGACAAAGCTGCAAGAAGTTTATTAGAATGGGAACCGGTAAACAGCCGTCTGATACGAACACGATACAAAACAAAACATGGAAGACTTTCAATTATTCAATGTTATGCGCCTACTAACGAAGCTGATGATGAAGTTAAGGATGATTTTTATAACCAACTGCAACAACTTATAAACAAAATACCAAAACACGATCTTTTAATTGTAATGGGAGACTTCAACGCCAAAGTAGGACAAGATAACGCAGGAGTGGAACATGTGATGGGGAGAGAAGGCTGTAATACAACAAGTCAGAATGGAGAAAGATTAATAGAATTATGTTTAATAGAAAATTTAGTTATAGGTGGGACATTATTTCCACACAAAAATATTCACAAAACAACATGGATATCTCCTGACGATAGAACATCAAATCAAATTGACCACCTATGTATTAAACAACAATTCAGATCATCATTAATAGATGTAAGAGCTTACAGAGGTGCTGATGTTAATAGTGACCACAACCTGTGCATTGGGAAAATAAGATTAAAATTTAGAAACCAACAGAAGAGGTCAATTACACATAAAATTGATAGTCATAAACTGAAAGATGAAGCCATAAAGGAAAAGTTTAACATAGAGCTAAGTAATTGTTATTCAGCACTCGGTGAAATAGACTTAGATATCAATGAAATGTGGGACTCACAGAGCAAAATACTAATGACAGCAGCAGAAGCAAGTGCCGGACTGAAGAAAATGGAAAAACGAGCTTGGATCTCAGACACCACATGGAAATACATCAAAGAAAGAAGAGAAGCAAAGAGAGCCGTGACTAATGTAAAGACAGATCTTGGAAAGGTTCTGGCAAAAGCAACATACAAAGAATTAGACAACAAAGTGAAAAGTTCGGCAAGAAGAGATACAAGAGCTTATATAGACAACTTGGCAGAGAAAGCAGAGACAGCTGCAATTACAGGAGACAGCAGAACTCTCTATACAGTACAAAAGATGCTGACAAACACCTATACATCCAGTGGAACACCAATTCTAGACAAATCTGGATTAATGCTAACAACAAGCGCAGACATAAAAGCCCGTTGGGCAGAACACTTCAAAGAAATTCTTAACCGTCCACTACCTCACAGTTTAATAGATTTTGAAGCTGAAACACCAGCAGCAGAATTAGATGTAAATTTAGATGACTTCACCTTGAGTGAAATAGAAACCACCTTAAAGCTAATGACCAATAACAAGGCTGCTGGAGAGGATAAGTTAACAGCTGAGATCCTCAAGGCAATTGATAGCCATAATTTAATACATCTCCAAAAAATGTTCAACATCATTTGGAAAACAGAGAAGACGCCTCATAAATGGAAAAAAGGAATCATTGTTAAGATCCCAAAAAAGGGCAATCTTAGAGATTGTAACAACTGGAGAGGCGTGACACTTTTGTCAGTTGCCTCAAAGTTATTCTGTAAAATCATCCTAAATAGAATAAAGGATTCAATAGATACAGTAATGCGTGAAGAACAGGCTGGGTTTAGAAAAGGGAGAAGCTGTCTTGACCACATTTTCACTCTACGACTTATATTGGAGGAACATATTGAAAAGCAAAAACCTTTTGTACTTAACTTCATCGACTTCAAAAAAGCATTTGATAGTATTCATAGAGATTCTTTGTGGAAAATTCTGAAGCAATATGGTTTACCATAAAAAATCATAAATATTATCAAAGACATGTATGATGGTTACACATGTGCAGTTCGAACAGAGGAAGGACTGAGCGAATGTTTCCCAATAGAAACTGGGGTTAAACAAGGATGTATTTTATCGCCCTTGTTATTTGGAATTGTTATGGACTTCATAATGAAGAAATGCTGCACTGGTAATAAAGGCATCGAATGGATACAAGGAGACCATTTGGAGGACCTCGACTTTGCTGATGACATAGTTCTCATCAGCAGTCAGATAAAAACGATGCAGGAAAACACAAATGAACTATCATCAATAGCCAGCAAAATTGGGCTTGAGGTCAATCATGAAAAGACTAAAGTCATGAAAAGTTTAATTCCAACAAGTGACAAAATATACATGGAAAACAAACCAGTAGAAGAGATCGATCACTTTATCTATCTTGGAAGTCACATTGATCGAGAAGGGGATACGAGCAAAGAAATTAGAATCAGACTGGCTAAAGCAGCAATGTCTTTCAGAAGCCTTGAAAAGTTGTGGAAATCAAAACTCATTAGCACAAACACAAAACTTAGGCTATTCAAATCAAATGTACTATCAACCCTTACGTATGCGTGTGAAAGCTGGAAAACAACAAGAGATATAGAAACAAAGTTGAACGCATTCGAAAATAAATGTCTAAGGAAAATACTTGGTATAGAATGGAACGAATTCAAAACAAACGAGGAAATTAGAGAAATCGCCAATCAACCACTAATATCTTCAGTAATAAAGAAAAGACGATGGTCATACGTTGGACATGTGATGAGAAGAGATAATAATCGAATAGCAAAGCAAGCCCTCATATGGGAAACAACAGGTAAAAGAAAAAGAGGAAGACCCAGGGAGACACTGAGAAGAACATTGATGAGAGAGGCAAGAGCAGCAGGAATCGGCTCCCTCAATGAGATAGAACTGCTTGCACAGAACAGAGACAGATGGCGAGATTTAATAAAATATCTTTAAAAGAAAACTGCTAGAACAAAAATTCATATAGGAGAAGGTGTATCTTGGTCTACGCCCTATGGGCCGGTTACGGCTCGAAAGGTCAATAGATAGAATATAGTTATAACAAATGCAGTGAAGCAAAGGAAGGATGGTTGAAACAGAAATGTGAAGAAATGGAAAAACAACAAAAGAAAGACTCAACATTTATGCACAATCAGTTAAATGAATTAACAGGAAGAAAAGAAGTTAAAGTTTCAGGATGTGTGAAATCAAAGGAAGGAAATATAATAATGGGGCAATGGAAAGATGGACAGAATATATCAGTCAACACTATGATGATGAAAGACCAGAATTAAACAATTCAAATGAAGACACAGGACCACCAATAATGCAGAGTGAAGTGGATGACGTAATTCAACACATGAAAAGAGGCAAAGCTCCAGGTCCTGACAATATAACAATTGAAGAGATAAATGCATTAGGAGGGCTGGGAGTACAAGTCACAACAAAATTACTCAATGACATATATAACACTGGAGACATACCCGAAGATCTACTAAAATCTATCTTTGTAACCATACCGAAGAAGTCAGGAGCCACTGATTGTGAAGACCATCGCACTATTAGTCTCTTGAGCCATATGACTAAAATATTACTAAGAATAATCATAAGACGTGTAAGGAACAAAATAAAACCAGAAATAAGTGAGGAACAATGTGGATTTGTGGAAGGAAAGGGCACCAATAATGCAATATACATCTTAAGAACATTGATAGAAAGATCTATAGAGGTAAAGAAATATCTATATATGTGCTTTATAGACTACACGAAAGCATTTGACAAAGTAAAGCATGTGGAAATAATCAATATGCTGGAGAAATTAAACATTGGTGGCAATGATCTGCGAATCATAAAAAAACATGTAGTGGCAACAAACAGCAACTATACGAATTAACAACCAAACAGGACAATTCCAACATATAAAACAAGGAGTCAGACAAGGCTGTGTTCTGTCGCCGGATTTGTTTTCACTTTACAGCGAATATATTATGAGATCAATAGTAGACAAAAAAGGAATTGAAGTCAACGGTCACAACATAAATAATTTGCGATATGCGGATAACACAGTCTTAATAGCAGAGACAGAGAACGAACTACAAGAAATGATAGACATAATAGTAAATGAAAGCAACAAGAAAGGTCTCATTCTGAATAGTAAGAAAACAAAAGTAATGGTTATATCGAAGAAACAATCACCACCATCATGCAGCATAAAAATAAACGAGACAAATCTGAAACAAGTGCAACGTTTCAAATACTTGGGCACAATAATAACATCAGATGGGAGATGCACCACAGAAATAAAAAGCAGAATAGCTCAGGCCAAAATAGCATTTCATGAAATGAAAAATATCTTATGCAACTAATCTATGTCAATAAAAATGTGAAAGAGAGTTCATCAGTGCTATATGCAACAAATTCTGACCTATGGAAGCAAATCATGGACAGTAGACAAACAAATGAAAAGACGATTAGAGGCCACAGAGATGGGATTTCTCAGAAGAACGTTGAAAGTTCCCTGGACAGCTAAAAAGACCAATGAGAAAGTTCTCAAAGAGGCCAACACAAAAAGGGAGCTCTCAAAGAACATCAGAAAGAAGCAAACAACATTTTTCGGGCACATCATGAGAAGAGGAAAGTTGGAATACTTGGTTACAACCGGCAAAAAAAAGGAAAGAGAGATCGCGGACGACAAAGAGAGAAAATACTGGATAGCTTGGTGTCATGGCATGGAAAACAGTCAACAACAGAACTGATACGATGCACTGTAGATAGAAGATTGTGGAGGGATATGATCACCTACGCCAACCGGTTTTATATAATATAAAAGGACATTCTCAAAGAGGCCAACACAAAAAGGGAGCTCCTAAAAACATCAGAAAGATTCAATCAACATTTTTCAGGCACATCATGAAAAGAAGAAAGTTGAATACTTGGTTACAACTGGCAAAATACAAGTAAAGAGAGATATCGGACGACAAAGAGAGAAAATACTGGATTACTTGGTGTCATGGCATGGCAAACAGTCAACAACAGAACTGAGATGATGCATGTAGGTAGAAGATTGTGGGAGGACATGATCGCCTACGCCAACCGGTATGGCACATGTTGATGATGATGGATATAGTTCCATGAATTATTGTCTAAATTAACATAATTATAACTGCATCAAATTGTGTTAGACGAATGACATGAAACAGCCTGAGAGACAAGATCAGAAATGAAGAACTGATAAAAATGCTAGCAATAGCCTTAGAATATATAAAGAAACAACAGATAAAATGGTCTGGCCACGTGACAAGGCAGAGTGATCAAAATACAACCAGCCCTCAATAAACGTTGCGAAAAAAACCAGATTCAAGGGTCGACCACGAAAAAAGATGGATTGAGGGAATATTAGAAGCACTAGAAAACATAATAGCTGTAGAGGCGAACAGAAGATATAAAAATTGTAAAATATATCTCCCCTCGACGCTGAAAGGCAAATGAGGAAGGAAAGAAGAAGAGGAAAAGTTATGGAAAAAAAACTGTTTTGCTTTTAATTAACATCTCTTACAATTTTGTACATATTTTATTGTTAGATGCAGCGCAGTGATTCTTATAGGATCAATTTCATAAATTATCCTGGATATCGGCACTACTTCTATATGTTTTCAATTAAAAAAAAAAAAGATAGAAGGTCTTCTCGAATTGTTGTTCTTTTGTTGCTGCCATGGAAAAGGGGAGGTAATCGTTGAAATGCCCTACCTAGTTCTCATACACATTGCAAGGTCGATAAATGTTGTTGTATGGTTGTAGTGTGTGTCAGGTCCGGTAATTTTAACTGCTGCTGTATGCAGTAGACAGTACAATTTGGGGCTGCCCTGCAGGTATGCTCAGGAGAGTAAAAGGCTAAGGGAGGGTACCCCGAAGTAAAACAACCCCACTGCCTTGTGGGTGAGACTTTTCAGTCAAAGGCTAGCGGAGTCAACCGTAAACAAACCGGCGGAAGGCAACAGAAAACCGCCGTCATAATTTCTTTGTATAATCATGGGTCGCTACACTTTTAGAATTCACGACAACAACCTCAATGGGGATTTGAATGAAATACCCTCGTTCGGTAGGGAAGATCATCTGCTACTGGTGATACCCGATCGTCATCAAGCGACTGTAAGCGAGATAAAGATAAAACAGAAACTGAAAATAGGAACTTGGCATGTAAGAACACTCATGAAAAAGGGCAAACTTGAAAACATCCAACAGGAAATGAAAAGAGTGGGTTTACATTTATAAGAATTGTGTGAAATAAGTTACACTGGATCAGGGGAAATATATTCACATGAACATAAAATCATCTATTCTGGAGGTAGTGAACACCAAAGAGGAGATGGTATCATCATGGATGCGGAAGAGCAAAAACAGTGAAAGGCTTTTGGGCAATATCTGACAGTGACAAGACAAATATAACATCACAATTCAGAACCGGTACAATGCAAAAGAGAAGATACAAAGCATAGATGAACATTGGGAAATGCTAAAAGAACCATTGCAGCAAACAGCAAAAGAGTTCATACCACCAGTGAGGACATATTTAAGAAAGATATGGATGACAGATGACATTTTACAGCTGATGGATACAAGAAGAAGAAATAAGGATTTTAAAAAAAAAACGAGTATAAGAGATTATATAAAAAAAACCTGTAATAGAATGCAATGAAGCAAAAGAAGCATGGCTAAAAGAGAGATGCAAAGAGATTGAGATGGAACAAAAAAAAAGATATGCCAAAGCTATAAACAAATTGAAGAATTAACAGGAAGAAAAACGTAATCAAAGACTGTATATTTAAGATCAAAGGAAGGAGTACTGTTGATTGAGCAAGAAAGCATAATGGAACGATGGACAGAATGCATTAGAGATCTTTATGATGATGGACGAACAGAAGTAAATATTAAGGATAATGGAGAAGACCAGAAATACTCAAAGAAGAAGTGGAAGACACCTTGCGCAATATGAAAGCAGCAAAAACTCCTGGACCTGATAATATAACTGAAGAAGAGATTGAAGCCATGGGTGATTTTGGAATAGAAATAATATCAAAATGTTTCAACACATAAAACAGGGTGTTAAGCAAAGTTGTGTGCTGTCACCAGACTTATTTATTATGTATAATGACATTATTTTAAGATCCATATGGGGAATGCCTGGAATAACAATTAGAAGTCACAATATAAATAGTCTAAGGTATGCTGATGATACAATCTTAATCGTTAAGAGTGGTAATGAGTTACAAGAAATGTTAGTCAATTTAGTGAAGGAAAGCAAAAATAAAAGCCAGCCTTAATAGCAAAAAGACAGAAGCAATGGTAGCAACTAAGAAAAAGACATCACCGCAATGCAAAATAAAGACAGGTGGAAGAATATTAAAACAAATAAATGAATTTAAATATCTGGAACAACGTTAACTTCAGATGGTAGCTGTACAAAAGATGTGAAATGCAGAATGGCTTAGGCAAAAAAACATATTTTCAGAAAATGAGGAAGATACTGTGTAATCTATTTTTGACAATAGAAACAAGAAAAAGAGTTCTTAAATGTTATGTAGAGCCAGTCTTAACATATGGATGTCAATCATGGACAATAGGCCAACAGACAAGAAAATCACTGGAGGCTATAGAAATGTGGTTTTACAGAAGACTGTTGAGAATACCATGGACAGCTAAGAAGAGTAATGAAAACGTTCTGAAAGAGGCCAAAGCAAAAAGAGAGCTAATTTCCAATATTAGGAAGAAACAGTCATCATTTTTTGTCCATCCAATGAGAAGGAAACAGCTGAAATATTGTGACAACTGGGAAAATTGAGAGACAAAGAGATAGAGTGAAGCAAAGAGAAAAGAGACCAGACAAGTTAAGAGAATGACTTGGCAGATGGTCAACAGAATTGATAAATAACTGTCAATATCAAAAGTTGTGGAGAGTCATGAACACCTACGCTAGCAGGCATGGTACTTGATGATGATGATGGTAGTAGTAGACATGAGCTACATATAGTAGCGGCTTCGGTTATATCACAGCTCTACTAGGGAATACGGTGGCTGGTTCTGTATCGACATTTAACTCATTCAACGTTTGTTGAACAAAACAAATGGGATTGTGTTTTGTATCCTGATAAACTATTAGGGGAATCGTAGCCCCTGTTGCCTCCTCTGAATATCAGCCCCTGCTGAAATAATGAGGAGGGCGGATGTTTCTTTAACATCTCATCCTTTTGTTCAAAGCTTACCGCCTTCATTACCACGCCCCTTCTCTATCTGCTTTGTAATGCTATTGTTTATCACAACTTTAGAAACTCTTTGATGGAGAAATATTGAAAATAAAATATATAATTATAACATAATTAATCCGTCAGCAAATTATTGAAACTGCAGCCTTCTGTTTAATTTGTTTTCAAAAAGTGAAACAGTTTTGACCAGTGGTCTTCAATCTAAGCTGCGCCGAGCCCAGGTGTTCCGCAAGCACCTGTTAGGGACTCCGTGGACATTATCATCATCATTATAATGTACCATTAAAAAAAATAATGAAAGATCAACATTTTCGGGAGGACGTGAACTTTCGATCAATATGGTGTATAGGCGGCAGGAACCATTAACGGCTATGACTGAAAAGCGTTGCTTATTGCAGTTTCCTCATATTCCAAGTCCGACTTGTTGCAGGAGCTAATGAGTTATGTGTTTTGTGCACCTCATGAGCTTTGCGTTTCATCCGTTTTAATCGTGTTTCAATATTCCGATTGTTTACGATGAATGATGATATCGTAAGACAGGGAACAGACGGTTGTGTTCACTTTCTGTGCGGTTTCGTCTTATGTCTTTTGGCGTGTGCTGAAACTGCTGTGATGGGGACTACAGCTGCCTTTCTTTGTTTGGATTTCATTGCGATGATATGTTAATTCGGATGAATCCACTGGCACGAGCGGTTGAGCAATTATGAATTTTAATTTGTCTGCAGTGATACCGGGGCCTTCCATAACCATGCCCGGCGTAGGTGATGTTTTACCACAAACCTCCATCCACACTAATCCACAGTGCACTTCATCAACTTGCTGTTGTACCACAATGATAAGCTAATGTTATTTCACTCTATCACCCGAGATCTCTCTTTCTCTCTTTTCATTTGTAAAACAAGAATACCCAGAGTTAGGCAAGAAGACATACGAGTTTTAATTCCTTTTGCGACCACCTACGACCGAGTTTTCAGCATTGGCAGTCATCAACCAAATACAGATCACATTTGGACACTAAGAAAGAGATTAGAATAGCAAATTTTCAAACTTGCGCCCACATTTTTTTTTCGTTCGCCAGCTTTTACCTCTGACAAAGTCCCTAGAGACCAGGAACTGAATTTTGCGTGGTAATCCATTTTTCCATGGCAACCGTGTGCACAGGGGTCCCTCGCCGCACAGGCAGATAACTCAGACTTCTGAGGTACTCATGTTTTATCCGTCGATGAATAATTGACATTTCGAGCGAGGCCTCGCTGCTTTGACCAGGGGTGGTTGCCGCAGAGAGAAATCGTAAATAAAAATCCCAACTCGTGTAGCCGGGATTTGAACCCATAACCTCTCTGTTTCTCTCTCTCTCTCTCTCTGCGATCAGGAATCAGCCAGAGTAGGATTCCAGACTCCCACATGAAGTCAGCTGTCAGGTTAAGTGTGTTGATCGCCCCCACAGACAAAACGTCACATTTAGAGTCCGCCAGATCCACTCTGACTGAACACCCGTTAATACGTTGCACTGTGTTCTGCGCCAGTGGCCCAGTGCATCCGATTTCAGCCAGCATTTTTTCTGGTTTGCTTTCCTTAGCCTTTGATTGTCCCCAATCTTCCTGCAAGGCAGCAGATTGTCTTTTCTGTAGGGGGATTCTGCCCTTAGATGGTCTACCCTCCCAGGTTTACGAGCACCATCTGCCCGAGTCACTAGAGGTGACTAACACAGACATGCACACACAGAGATATGAGATGTGAATAACACAGACATGTACACAGCGATACGAGCCATGACTAACACCTACACACATCAAGATATATGACACATGACTAACATAGATATGCATATAAAGATATGAGATATGACTGACTTAGACATGCGCACACAAAGATATGACACATGCCTAACATAGACATACACACAAAGATATAAGATATGACTAACATAGGCATGCACACACAAAGATATGAGATGTAACTTACATAGCCATGCACACACAAGGCTATGAGATGTGACTAACATAGCCATGCACACACAAGAATATGAGATGTAACAGACACAGACACGTACGCACAAAGATATGAGATATGACTAACATAAACATGCAAACAAAGATATGAGATATCCCTAACCCAGACATGCACACACAAAGATATGACACATGACTAACACAGATACACACTAAGTTATGATATATTACTAAACTCAGACGCACATAAAGATAAGAGACATGATTAACACGGACACACCAAGATATGAGATATTACTAACATGACACTCATCTGGATATGAGCCATGGCTAGCACACACACACACACACACAACACACACATGAGCTAAGATTTTAGTCATGGCTAGCACAGAAACACCCCAAGATATGAGCCATGACTAGCACAGAAAAACATTAAGATATGAGTCATGTCTTCACGGAAAAACACCAAGAAATGAGTCAAGTCCAGCACATAGTCACATTGAGGTATCCATATGCTTGGTTAGTCTGCAGACTCTTCTTAACGTGTGAATCATTGACATACGAGACGCAGGCTTCGATTAACTGTCCGCAGGTTTCGTTCAAACAGTTGACCGGAGATTTGAGAATGCAGTCTGACACGTAGAACTTTCCCTTGCATGCACTGTTCCCGGCTGACTGTTCACAGGTGTCGTTGAAACAGTTGTCTGGACATTTGAGAGTGCTGTCTGACCCGTAGTACGTTTCCTTGCACGTGCAGTCTGCTCTTTCCGGGTCACATATGATGTCACAGTCATCAGAACACGTCTGTTCGCACTGTAGCCCAAAATTGCCATCGGGACAATGACCACAAAAAGTGGCGTTTGTGTGGTGACTACAATAGTGTTCATAGTAACATTTGAGTATGATATAACATTAGACTGGAACACTACACCGCCACTGTCAGAGAAAGCCTTTAGAGTGGCATTCTTTACCCGAATCATAGTGCTAGCTTGATGATAGAATCGAATGGTGTGAATCTTCTGGGGCGTGGCAAAGTTCAGATACCAGTAAACAGGACTGTTTTCACTTCTCAGTTTTGTGTGTGTGCAGCCATTGTCATAGAGATTGGTCCTTCTTTTGCCATTTACTGCAGCCTCTGGTCCACATTCGTCAACTGTATAACAAGAATTAAACGTGTCGGCCTGGTATGTGTTCTGTTTGAGAGCCACATTCCAACCTCCGCCTATATGGATGGAGCAGATATTTGCAACTATCGCCCCTGCAATCATAACTTGTTGATCAGACCAGCCCCAGAGCAAAAGACATCAATCTCATGCTGACTAACTGCAAACCTTGAATCATTGCTACATGAGGCAGAACCATTTAGTATTGCCGTGAAACTGTCCGGAACTATAAGTCATTTACATAAAATCCAGGAGAACAGCAAAGATTGGTTGAGAGTTGCCTCAACTGATGTAGAATTTGTGTCCGAGTTACATGTGGTGTCGTTGTAATTAAACAGGAAAGTAGGTTCAGAATTTTTAGACGTATTTGTACACGAGAACCAAGTACTGACACTGGGGTCCAAAGTATTCGTGCTGATAAATGTCATTGTTTGGGCATATCCCTGTAGTTTTGTCATAAACTCTCTCTCTCTCTCTCTCTCTCTCTCTCTCTCTCTCTCTCTTTCTCTCTCTGCGATCAAGACTCGATCAGAGTAGGATTCCAGTCTCTCTCACGAATTCAGCTGTCTGTTTAAGCGAATCGATCGCCCCATATAATTTCTCCTCCAGGGAGGTGGGCGTGGACCACATTGCTCTTCTTAGGTCCGTGTACTGGGGGCAATCCTGTAGAACATGATTTGTAGTCATATTGTCCAGTGTACAGTGGCATAGGCTGGTAGTTCCTATTTTGAATTTGGTGAACATGTGATTTCTCATTCTATTGTGGCCTGTGCGTAGGCGAAGTATGATGACTTGATCCCTCCTTGATAGTTGGTGATATCCGTCACTCTCGTTATGCTTTGGGTGTTCACGTTTCCATTTTTCATGGAACTGACCCTTGAGGATGGATTTGGCTTCATCATAACTGAGCGGATTGTTCTCTTGTGGTAATCTCCCTCCCTCTTTAGCTAATTTGTCTGCGTGTTCGTTCCCGTGTATATTACAGTGTGATGGTATCCACTGAATGACTACTCTCTGGAAGTTATTGCATAGTTGCTCCAGGGTAGTTCTCAAGTCATCTAGTTCATTGTTCTTGTGGTTTATTAGAGCTGATAATACTGACAGTGCATCAGTCAGAATCACCAATTTATTGTGCATGTTATTTTTGTGTTGAGTAGCCAGTGTTGCAGCTTCTCTGATGGCCTCAGCCTCTGCTTTAAAGTTGTTAGAGAATTTTCCAGTAGCTATTGACTTGGTGATCTCGTCCTGATTGGTCAGCGTCAAGAACACACCTCCCCTCCATTTCTGGTGGCATTTGTAGCAGAGCCATCTGTGTATATGTGGGACCAAGAGTCCTGTGGGTAAGTATCATGTATATGTTTTTCTGCTACGTGTTTTCTTTCTGTGTCTGATTGGGTGCCTTTTTTCATAATTCCTGTTATATTTTCCTGAAGTTCTGGTATTTTATGTTTTCCGTGAGGAGACATATCAGATGGGCCCAAGGGTTTCGATATTGTTTGAGAAAGAACTGGGTCTCCAGTAGTTAGTTCATTGGCAATTGCAGCGAAGTTGTTCCTCTTAAGTCGTACAATTCCGGAACCAGATATTCTTTGGTGCATGGGGTGGCTAAGGAGCCTTCTATATTTCTCCGCTTGTTGCAAAACTTTAGTGACCCGTCTGTCATCTAAGGGTTGTAAGCCTGTTACTGTTTCTAGAGTCTTGATAGGTGTAGATTTCATAGCACCAGTAATGATACGGGCAGCTTGGTTCTGTATTCTGTTAATTTTGCAAAGGTGTGATTTGGAAGCCATAGCCCAGGCTGTGACTCCATATTCTAGAACTGGTCTGACTCTTCCTACATATAGTCTTTTCAAAATATTGCTGTCTGCCCCCCAGTCCGTTCCTGCCAATTTCTTCATAATATTTGTTCGTTTCCTGGCTTTCATCCTTGCTCTGTCTATCTGATTTTTCCAAGTCATTCTGCGATTCATAGTGACACCAAGATATGTTGGGTTGTTGTCAATAGGGAGTGTATGATCCTTTAACTTCAAATTTGCAGAGAGTGTTTTTCTTGATAGGCTGAAAATTGTGTATGAAGTTTTCCTTTCGTTGATTGGTAAGAACCAGGTGTTCGTCCATTTTTCAAGTTCACCAAGGGCATTTTGCATCCTGGAACCAGCCACTGACATACTTTCCTCGCGAGCCCATAACGCCAGATCATCTGCGTATATCGCTGAGTGTATTCTGGGTGGAATGTCCATTACGATGTCATTTATGAAAATTAAAAAGAGTGTTGGGGACAAGACTCCGCCTTGTGGGACACCTTGCTCGATAGAGACCTTCTTACTTAGTTGACCTTGAACTTGTACTCTGGCCGTTCTATCCTGAAGGTATTGAGAGACCCTCTGTTTCAAGGTCGGCGTCTTGAATCTATACTAACCATTCTCCCGCGCACAGATTTGAAGACCTAATGAAAATGAAAACAGTTAATTCTTCCCATTGACTTTATGACAGGATAAATATATGACACCATAATTTCATTCAGATATTTAAAAAAAATGTCATTTACAAAAATGGCACTGATCTATTTAACTTATATCCAAAAACGTTAGTTTAATTCCGCAATCAATATAACACGCTAAATGTGTCATTCAAATATTATTAAAATGTGCTTTTTTTTTACATTGTTGATATAAAGTGCTTCAGTTGTGATTTGTTGTTTATAGTTAAGGTTCCGTTCACTGAAAAAGTTGGTCTAAACAGCTATTCTCAAGCTTTTTAACATCCTGCGGATTATCTATTGTCCTTACGAGACGGCTCATGGGGGAGACATTTTAGACACTTGTGTCCGACGATCTTTCAACTGTCAGACCTTCCACAGGATCTGCATTGTGTCTCGTCACAAGGCTTTGTTCTGGACGATTTGCTCAATCTAGGCGAGGGAGCTAAAGCCTACTGTTGTTGCTTCTCGTTTTAAGGTTCCTTTTTGTGTTTCTCTAGGTCGGCCTTTTTTTCTTTTACTTTCTGGTTCCAATTTGAGGGCCTGTTTTGAGATACTTTTGTTGTCTCTTCTCATCGCAAACATATGACCACATTCTTCTGTTGGTTATAATTGATATGTTTGGATACTTTGTCATTTCTCTTATTTCTCCACTAGTCTTGAACACATTCCATGGTATACAAAATATTTTCCTGAGACATTTATTTTTCAAAAGTATCCTATTTCTTTTCTATTATATTTATTTAGTTGTTTCCCAGCTCTCGTATGCGTAAATAAGTTTGAATAATACATTTAATTTGAAAATCCTAAGCTTTGTTTTTGAGCTTTATAATCGTATTTCCATATTTTCTAACTTTTGAGAACTGCTTGAAATAGTTTTAAAGTTACCGGGAGAGTGAACACATAAAATATACATGTGGATATAGAAGTTTTTTTGGGAAAAACCTAGAAAGAGTTTTTAAAAATATACCAGTCTTGGACATGCTATAGCAAAAGACGACAAATCTAGGACAGAACTAAAAAAAAAAATAGGAATGGTAAAAAATTAATCTTAGCAACATGAATATATAAACACGCCAGAGCAGATAACATCGTACCTAAAACTAAAAATGATAAAATGTCATATTTTATTTCCTGTATGGTGAAGAAACATGGCTATTTTAAATATGAAAACAAAGCGGCAAATTAAAGTCTTTGAAACTTGGAGCTTTAGAAAAATGGGAAGAATTGGATGGAAAGAAAAGAAGACAAACAAGGAAGTTGTGAATCAGTTGGAGAAAAAAAACTGCTTAAAACAATTTAAATAAAATATAACTGAGTTTAAGGACACGTGTTGGAAAAAAAATATTATTCAAAGGTCATCTTTGAAGGGAAGATACATCCAGCAGAGGCAGTACAAGACTAAAGTGGATTGATACAATTAAAATCTGACAGTAGCAGAACTAGAAGCTGTTAGCGACTCACAGCCGACGGCTTGAGTCAGGATATATGAAACAGAACCATCCAAGCCTTGTCCACCTCTTAGCGGTGCCTCTAGAAACAGACTATTCAATCTAGAATAGTTATTCAATCTAGAAGTAAGGGCATCAAGATGCCCCTTACTGCGAAGCCGCTTTAAAGCTGATGATAATGCAATTAAAAAAAAAAAACAAGGAAAAAGTGGTATAGTGACATCTTTGCGTGGTAATGGACAAAACAAAAGTCAATGTTTCGGCCAAGTCACCTTTTTATTTTCTTTCTTGAGTATCTAGCATATTATCGCCATGGAATTAGATTTGTTTACATGTCCTTAGATATTTATTTCTTTGTTGTTCCAGCAGAAGGCCTACTTGGCCGAAATGTCAATTTTTGTTTTGCCCATTACCACGTAAAGATGTCACCATACCACCTTTTCTTCTTCTTTTTTTTTTTTTTAAATCGCCAATTCAACCTAGTTTGGTCAAGTGAATAGGGATCGAAGAGGGAAGGTAAGCGGTTACCGTGCCGTGCTGAAGTCGGATATGTGGGGATGAAAGACAAATGATGAGCACAATTTTTCCTGATTATCTCAGACCTTATGCATCTATAGGGAGCCGAGAGAGCTCAGTGGTAAGTGAACTGGACTACAAATGACAAGAGGTAGGGTTCGATCCTGACCGACGGCTTCCGGGTTCACCCAGCCTTTAATGGATACCGGATTTTTTTCTGGGAAAGTAAAGCGGTACGGGCGTAATACTGACCACATTACCCCAAAATTCATGTGCCGAAGGTCTGTAAAAATTATGGTCACTAACACCATATTCCATATACGCGAATTGGCGTGACGGGGGTTCTTTACTTTACTTTACTTTACTTTACTTTACTTTACTTTACTTTACTTTACTTTACTTTACTTTACTTTACTTTACTTTACTTACTTATACATCTACGCCAACTTAATGTCCTGTCAAGGTCGGATGACGTAGAAAACAATCAATTATTTTAGTCATCGAGCGAGAGCCAGAAAGAAAGAAAAAATCTGGAAGGGTTGTCTAACTTGTGATAACATGTATTATCAAGGCAAGAGATAGAGTTATATGGTGCTCCGCAGTAGCCAAAGTTCGATGTGATGACAGCCACCCAATGAATAAATGAATGTAAAAAATAATAAATAAAAAAATATAGTAATAATATTAATAATACTAACAATGATAAAGAATACATGACGTGGCGTAGTGTAGGCTGCCGGTGACAAGTAGGCGGATTACCGGCACCCTTTGCATTAATTAAATGTAAACATATAATAATATTAATAATACTAACAATAAATAATATATGCAGTGGCTTACAACGGCTGTGGTGAGGCAGTATGCGGATACCTGCATCGGTAACGTGACATGTACTGAGCTCTGTATCCTGCTATTGTTTTAAGAATGTAACTGTGATTTATTAGAATATTTGCGCCTATTAGCTTAACAATCTCACTGGAAGCCCTCACCGACCTACATACATGCTACTCTAGTACATACGTGTACCCTCAGTTTGTTGATAAATTAAAAGAAAAAAAATAGTTTAAAACTGTCTGTTCAAGAGACCTCGCTGGTAAACGAAGGTATTTTTTGTGTGGAGACCTAGGATTCCAGGTAAACGTACTAATTACTAATTCAGGTCTGCACATTGAGATACGTCACCGACATGTTCTACTGTCCACGCGGCAACACATTTACATATGAGCGGAATAATTAATTATCTGTCTTTCACGCGTTTTGTTTGTAATGATTTCCGGTCGTGTTGGCAACAGGTTTTCTGCATTGGGAGGCACAGTTAGGAACTGCACTGTTCGCTAGCAGACATTTAGTTTATTGAGAAGAAATAACTAATCTTAACGAGCTGCCGTTCTGCGTGGGTGTAGTGTTAGAACAACTAATAACCCATCTACACATTTTGGATACTGTGATCAACACTTAACTGTCGTCTTTCTTCTCTAGAACAGATAATCCGTTACTCATGAAAACTAGATGGGCGGTCTAGATGCAGGGAAAATTTTCTTTCCTTCTAGGTTCAAAGAGAGTGCTGCTGTTCTGGTTTTGGTAGAATTTAGTGTGGCTTGTTTCTATTTATTTTCATTGAATTGGAGTAGCAAAGTGACTCTATGTACTCCCTTTTCAGTGATGTCGTTTGAAATTGTCGTCTATGCAGCTGTATATGGCGTGCATGGAGTGCGATATCGCTAACGGCATAAACAAACATGTCAGTTACAGCCCATATAACTCGTCTCTTTGTGTGTGTGATGTGTGTGTGATGTGTGTGTGATGTGTGTGGTGTATGTAGCGCTTGTGTGCGTCTGCGTGCGTACAGAGATTTGTCTATCTGTTAAAAGAGTTCGGTTGTAGTATTTGCTTTCAATGTTTTTCTTTCGATGAAAGAGCAATGAGGAGGTGTCTGTGTGCAAATATTATCCTTTCAATGAAAGTGCAATGAGGAGGTGTCTGTGTGCAAATATTCTCCTTTCAATGAAAGTGCAATGAGGAGGTGTTTGTGTGCAAATATTCTCCTTTCAATGAAAGTGCAATGAGGAGGTGTTTGTGTACAAATATTCTCCTTTCAATGAAAGTGCAATGAGGAGGTGTCTGTGTGCAAATATTCTCCTTTCAATGAAAGTGCAATGAGGAGGTGTTATGTGCAAATATTCTCCTTTCGATGAAAGTGCAATGAGGAGGTGTCTGTGTGCAAATATTCTCCTTTCAATGAAAGTGCAATGAGGAGGTGTTTGTGTGCAAATATTCTCCTTTCAATGAAAGTGCAATGAGGAGGTGTTTGTGTACAAATATTCTCCTTTCAATGAAAGTGCAATGAGGAGGTGTCTGTGTGCAAATATTCTCCTTTCAATGAAAGTGCAATGAGGAGGTGTTATGTGCAAATATTCTCCTTTCGATGAAAGTGCAATGAGGAGGTGTCTGTGTGCAAATATTCTCCTTTCAATGAAAGTGCAATGAGGAGGTGTCTGTGTGCAAATATTCTCCTTTCAATGAAAGTGCAATGAGGAGGTGTTATGTGCAAATATTCTCCTTTCGATGAAAGTGCAATGAGGAGGTGTCTGTGTGCAACTATTCTCCTTTCGATGAAGGTGCAATGAGGAGTTGTCTGTGTGCAAATATTCTCCTTTCGATGAAAGTGCAACGAGGAGGTGTCTGTGTGCAAATATTCTCCTTTCGATGAAAGTGCAATGAGGAGGTGTCTGTGTGCAAATATTCTCCTTTCGATGAAAGTGCAACGAGGAGGTGTCTGTGTGCAAATATTCTCCTTTCGATGAAAGTGCAATGAGGAGGTGTCTGTGTGCAAATATTCTCCTTTCGATGAAAGTGCAATGAGGAGGTGTCTGTGTGCAAATATTCTCCTTTCGATGAAAGTGCAATGAGGAGGTGTCTGTGTGCAAATATTCTCCTTTCGATGAAAGTGCAATGAGGAGGTGTCTGTGTGCAAATATTCTCCTTTCGATGAAAGTTGTTTGGAATCGTCCCCTGTGTGGCCGAATAGAATGTGCACGAAGGTCGACCTTGTCAAAAGAAATTACCGATATGTTATAGGAGATGCCGTGACAGGAAGCGAAACGGATATTGGGAATTGGCAGCTGCAATGAAGCTGGTCCCATACATAGAATAGAATAGAATAGAATAGAATAGAATAGAATAGAATAGAATAGAATAGAATAGAATAGAATGAGATCTAAAAGAACAATAACAAGTCCTAAATAAGATGGAACCTTAAGTCCTCGACACAGCGCTTTGTCACGTGAGAAGTACGGGTTCGATTGTATCAAGGACTGTTATTTATTTTTGGATTTGTCCGAGTGTTGTAAGCATACATGTCACTCACAATTATTTGTTGATCTGTCGCCACGGAGTTTTCCATTCGTAAAATATTCATTTGTTATTATACTTTGTCTTAGGAGGAAAAGACCCCCACCTATTATCAATCAATTCACTTCAATTTATTTAGGCGAGTGTTGCCCCAGTTCAACATATTTATCATCTCCCTATCACACTCCTTCCCATTTACAACTGGCAGACCCATACGCGGGAGAAGTGTCTTAATGATAGTTAATATCTTGATATTTGTTACCTCCTAGAGAAGCTGTGGGAGCCACGATAGCTCAGTGGTTAGTGAACTGGACAATAAAGGACAAGGGGTAGGGTTCGATCCCAACCGACGGCTCCGGGTTCACCCAGCCTTTAATGGGTACCTGATTTTTTTCTGGGAAAGTGAAGCGGCACGGGCATGATACCGACCACATTACCCCAAAAATCATGTGCCGAAGGTCTGTAAAATTTATGGTCACTAACACCATATTCCCTATACGCCACTTGGCGTGACAGGGGTACTTTACTTTTTTTTATATTAGAGATGCTGTGATAATATGAGGAAGTGATATCCTTGCAAAGACACCAAGGCCCCTTTGATAACCTTAGCACTTAAAAGAATTTGGTGATCCCATATATAATTCGAAATATGATCAATAAATCAACCATAAAACACAATTTTAATTATCGAAATAAAACAGAACTTATGTTAATATGGAGAGAAATGCTTATTTGTGTATATTTCCACTTTAATTATATCCTCAAAACTAATCTGATATAACACACATGTACTAGACTTAACAGAGATTACATCCACCCAACCTTGTTGCATAGTTGTTCTGATGGGATTTTTAATCCACTTCAACTGAGAAAATGAAAGCTTAGCTCAGTAACTTGTGACCATTAATGTTAAGCATTTATGAAAGTCAATGTCTACATTTGGAAAGACAGAATCTATATTGTCTTCTACAATTGTGTTATAAAGTTATGCATGACTGAATCTTGTTTATACATTTTTTGTTGCACTGAACTTATGGTGCACATATGAGTGAAACTGCTGAAGCTGAGAAATAACTGTTGAAGTCCTCTGGGTAAACATCAACCAGCTTTAGACAGCACCGAGAATACCTTTCAATATTACCAGATGATGAAGTGATATTATTTGTCAAATCACTTAGACAAGAAAATCTCTCCGCTATTTCTTTGTATATCTCTCATCTTCTTTTCATCTCAATTTCAAGTTTATCAACAATAGTGCAAAAAAATTGTGATACGAAATGTATCACTGGCATTCAGATATGCTGCTCATATATGCATCTCCGTAATTTGGTACCGGTACCTGCTTCCTAATACGTTTGAGTTGTAACTGCCTTGCAATCAACACCTGGTAGCTCTTCCTTTGTAGCTACACCATATTTTTTACATTCATCTCGTGGGGATGCAGAAGCGCCTGCCACCTGTGGTCGCAAGTGCAGGATCGACGCACCGTCAGCTGACCAAGACCTAGCACTTCTACCTCCCCATGGTCTCCCCTGGTAACAGTATGCTTTAAAACAGGCTGGCTAACAGAAGCTAGGATCGCCGTGTTTCCTGTATGGTGGCTGTTACTGATATAGAAGACCCAGTATTGTAGTACCTCTGGGCTGGACTAGTAGTTTCCCAGCATAACCTGGGATGGCCGAACTCCAACTTCTCCAGTAAGAGCCGGGAATGTCAAGAAAACCATTACGACCCGCAACATCAATGAGTCAAAGGGCACCCTGTCCGCATCAACTCGTGGCATTACGTCAACTCAACACATTCATCTCGTGTAGTTCACAGTTGGTCAGCTAATGATACATACCAATCTGCACATGTTTTTATGTTCACATCCTCATTTTGTAAAACTTGACTTACTCTGTGAAAATTCTGCAAAATCTCATCCCAAAAATTGAACATAGAAACACATTCTAGCTCTTGTATCTTATCTGCATTATTTGTCTTCCAGTGTCTACGTTTTGTTACAGGTCTTCAGCTGTATATTCTAATGCTTTAAAATGTTAAAGAAAGATTTCAAAACTGCTGTTGTTGGCACAGCACGTGTCTCCCATCTCGAATCAGTGAGTGATTTTAAGACGCTTTAATTTCAAATACAACCTTCAAGGACGTTCCCCTCAGCTGTTTGAGGCTGAATCAAAGGTATAGAGTAATTGCTCTGTTGAGAAGAAATGCACTTTCTCTTGACAGCTGTCAACAACACTGTAGAGACGAAATGCACTTTCTCTTGACAGCTGTCAACAACACTGTAGAGACGAAATGCACTTTCTCTTGACAGCTGTCAACAACACTGTAGAGACGAAATGCACTTTCTCTTGACAGCTGTCAACAACACTGTAGAGAAGAAATGCACTTTCTCTTGACAGCTGTCAACAACACTGTAGAGAAGAAATGCACTTTCTCTTGACAGCTGTCAACAACACTGTAGAGACGAAGTGCACTTTCTCTTGACAGCTGTCAACAACACTGTAGAGAAGACTTGCACTTTCTCTTGACAGCTGTCAACAACCCTGTAGAGAAGAACTGCACTTTCTCTTGACAGCTGTCAACAACCCTGCAGAGAAGAACTGCACTTTCTCTTGACAGCTGTCTACAACACTGTAGAGACGAAGTGCACTTTCTCTTGACAGCTATCAACAACACTGTAGAGAAGAACTGCACTTTCTCTTGACAGCTGTCAACAACACTGTAGAGAAGTAGTGCACTTTCTCTTGACAGCTGTCAACAACACTGTAGAGACGAAATTCACTTTCTCTTGACAGCTGTCAACAACACTGTAGAGACGAAATGCACTTTCTCTTGACAGCTGTCAACAACACTGTAGAGAAGAAATGCACTTTCTCTTGACAGCTGTCAACAACACTGTAGAGAAGAAATGCACTTTCTCTTGACAGCTGTCAACAACACTGTAGAGACGAAGTGTACTTTCTCTTGACAGCTGTCAACAACACTGTAGAGAAGACTTGCACTTTCTCTTGACAGCTGTCAACAACCCTGTAGAGAAGAACTGCACTTTCTCTTGACAGCTGCCAACAACCCTGCAGAGAAGAACTGCACTTTCTCTTGACAGCTGTCTACAACACTGTAGAGACGAAGTGCACTTTCTCTTGACAGCTATCAACAACACTGTAGAGAAGAACTGCACTTTCTCTTGACAGCTGTCAACAACACTGTAGAGAAGTAGTGCACTTTCTCTTGACAGCTGTCAACAACACTGTAGAGACGAAATGCACTTTCTCTTGACAGCTGTCAACAACACTGTAGAGACGAAATGCACTTTCTCTTGACAGCTGTCAACAACACTGTAGAGAAGAAATGCACTTTCTCTTGACAGCTGTCAACAACCCTGTAGAGAAGAAATGCACTTTCTCTTGACAGCTGTCAACAACACTGTAGAGACGAAGGGCACTTTCTCTTGACAGCTGTCAACAACACTGTAGAGACGAAGTGCACTTTCTCTTGACAGCTATCAACAACACTGTAGAGAAGAACTGCACTTTCTCTTGACAGCTGTCAACAACACTGTAGAGACGAAGTGCACTTTCTCTTGACAGCTGTCAACAACACTGTAGAGAAGAAATGCACTTTCTCTTGACAGCTGTCAACAACCCTGTAGAGAAGAACTGCACTTTCTCTTGACAGCTGTCAACAACACTGTAGAGACGAAGGGCACTTTCTCTTGACAGCTGTCAACAACACTGTAGAGACGAAGTGCACTTTCTCTTGACAGCTATCAACAACACTGTAGAGACGAAGTGCACTTTCTCTTGACAGCTATCAACAACACTGTAGAGACGAAGTGCACTTTCTCTTGACAGCTGTCAACAACACTGTAGAGACGAAGTGCACTTTCTCTTGACAGCTATCAACAACACTGTAGAGAAGAACTGCACTTTCTCTTGACAGCTGTCAACAACACTGTAGAGAAGTAATGCACTTTCTCTTGACAGCTGTCAACAACACTGTAGAGAAGAAATGCACTTTCTCTTGACAGCTGTCAACAACACTGTAGAGAAGAACTGCACTTTCTCTTGACAGCTGTCAACAACACTGTAGAGAAGTACTGCATTTTTTCTTGACAACAGTCAACAGTACTTCGTCCTACCAGACTTAGTGAATGATCTGCATTTTTTTGCTGCGTTCAATTATAATGCCCAGACAAGCGAGCCTCTGTGGACCGTGAGCCCGTTACTAGATTCTAATGTTGTCATATTCCCAAGATTAATGTCTACCATTGCCCTCTACCATTAACCTTTGTCATTAACCTCTACCATTAACCGCTTTCATTAACCTTTACCATTAACCTCTTTCATTAACTTCTACCATTGACCTCTGCCATTAGCCTCTTTCATTGACCTATACCATTAACCTCTACCTTTGACCTCTACCACTAAACTCTACCATTGACTTTTACTATTGTCCTCTATCATTAACTTCTACCATTCACCTGTACCATTAACCACTACCATTAACCTGTACTATTGACCTCTACCATTGACCTCTACTATTGACCTTTATCATTAACTCCTACCATTGACCTCTTCCATTAACCTCTTCCATTAACCTCTACCATTGACCTCTACCATTAACTTCTACCATTGACCTCTATCATTAGCCTCTGCCATTAACCTCTACCATTGACCTCTACCATTAACTTCTACCATTGACCTCTTCCATTAACCTCTTCCATTAACCTCTTCCATTAACCTCTTCCATTAACCTCTTCCATTAACCTCTACCATTGACCTCTATCATTAGCCTCTACCATTGACCTCTTCCATTAACCTCTTCCATTAACCTCTTCCATTAACCTCTACCATTGACCTCTACCATTGACCTCTTCCATTAACCTCTTCCATTAACCTCTACCATTGACCTCTATCATTAGCCTCTACCATTGACCTCTACCATTAACCTCTACCATTTACCTCTACCATTAACCTCTACCATTAACCTCTACCATTAACCTCTACCATTAACCTCTACCATTGACCTCTATCATTAGCCTCTGCCATTAACTCCTACCATTGACCTCTACCATTAACTTCTACCATTGACCTCTTCCATTAACCTCTTCCATTAACCTCTTCCATTAACCTCTACCATTGACCTCTATCATTAGCCTCTACCATTGACCTCTTCCATTAACCTCTTCCATTAACCTCTTCCATTAACCTCTACCATTGACCTCTACCATTAACTTCTACCATTGACCTCTATCATTAGCCTCTACCATTGACCTCTACCATTAACCTCTACCATTGACCTCTACCATTAACCTCTACCATTAACCTCTACCATTAACCTCTACCATTAACCTCTACCATTAACCTCTACCATTAACCTCTACCATTGACCTCTATCATTAGCCTCTACCATTAACCTCTACCATTAACCTCTACCATTGACCTCTACCATTAATCTCTACCATTATTATTATTTTCCTACTTCCGACAAGTGGATTATGTGTTCGTCAGGGTGTGTGTTTGAACTTTTGTTCCCACTGACGTTGTACAGAAATGATACAAATTTCACAGATTGCAAACAAAGTTTCCCCTGCTTTTATTTATGTCGTGGGGTGGGGGGGGGGGCTTCGATTCCATGACCGATGGTGGAGGTCTGCACTTACTGAGTGCTCTTGTTATTATTGTATATATATATATATATATATATATGCATGCGCCAAGGCAAAGATATGCACAAAATGCATAACATTGCGAAGCTGCAGTAAAGCTAAATGTGAAGGAGAAATAAAATAAAATTACAAAAATGATAAGATTAATGCTTGACGTAATTGATGAACGACATCCATTTGAACGACGTTTCGGCTCAATAGACCTTCAGCAATTGAGCCGAAACATCGTTCAAATGTGTGTCGTCCTTCCTTTGATGCTCTAAACACGTGCTATTTTTGCTTAATGGTTAATCCACTCCTGCATGACACTCACTAACCACCACCTGGAAAGAAATGGTCTTGGTTCCTTGAGTTGGGACATAGCCTTCTATATAGGAGGGCCATTGTGTATAAATAGAATCCCCAAATTTACGTGACAATTTCAGCTTTGTGCCCAGAGGCGGCTGTGCTTAAATTTACGTAAGTCTTCTATAGCTCACATGACTGAAAACGTCACGCTAGTGGTTTCCATGGTTTCCCTCTGCTGCCCTCTGCTCATTTCTATAGTTGCTATAGTTGGCGGAAGTTATAACAACAAGCAAGAAGATGTTTATTCTACCCCTCGATTTAAAATGCTCCGAGGTAGTAGTTTGAAAGATATGGAGAGCATAGTTCAAGGAGAGAGAAAGATAGAGGGAGAGAGAGAGAGGAAGACCTAAAATAAGATGGTAGCAAGATATCACAGATCGGCTGGAGATGACAGCTACAGAAGTTGGATATCACCCAGAGGACATTATATTCTATTCATGGAATCAGTTTCATTGTAGTCTGACTCCCCATCGGCCGTCCCAGCATTTCCCGAAGCATATGAAGACTGATTATTCCTGTAGGATATTGATTATATATATATATGTATCTGCTTACAGAGACAATTTTAGAGTAGCTATCATGGGAATCAAGTTCCAACAGGGACACATTAGATGATTGTAATGGGCACGTTAAATTTTCACTTTCACTTTCTTTCTAAAGTGCGGCCAATATATGTTGAGGGACATATCTTTATTAAGAACAAATTGTGTTTCCCAATAACAATGTTTATTTATATTTATAGATTACTACATCTTCCACTTGTGATATCCTTTGACAAGGGCGCAGCGATTGAGCAATGACAAGTGTTTGTTGATTACCTGGCTCGATCAAGATTGGATGCTTTCTAGGTTCTCACAACCGTAAATTAGTACTGTTTCTGGGTTGGGGAAAGAATTAAGTAAAGAAACAGATAACAACACTAGCAATATTGCCTCACAAAACTAACCTATGATCTAAATTATGAACACTAGGGTCAGATTCTTTCCCTGCATGCCTCAGGCATGATATAGCTCATTCCTCTTTATCTATTACTTTACGCATTCACATTTACTGATTTTCACTTTCGTACGTTCACTTAATGATTAGTCATTCTCTTCGGCATAAACAAGAGAGTTAAGTAGGCGTAAATTACGTTTTGTCGTGGTTTACAGCTACTAGCGGTAAAGCATCACTTCTTTTGACCTACCACATTCCATTACAACGCACTTTTTGTACTAAGTTTAACTTCTCTCTTCGACCACTGCTCTCTATGACATGGGATATAGTAGGGTGGTCCAAACCATTGAGACAAATCATAACAAACGAATTCAGTTATTGATTTATTTGCGGGTCATCATCACTGCACTCCGAACATGTGCATTGGTGCTTAGATCCCTTCCTCAGCAAGTCCAGCCACTGACGACTCCAGTTCTGTGTTGGTTGATAAGTCTTCTTACACGCCCACTAAGTTTCTCGTGTCTGACTGTGTAGATCTTAACTCCAATCTCTTTCATCCGAAGGAGTGACGTAGACTCGTGGTTGTCAAAGTCCTGTGCCCTTCCCAGATGGCATTGATGATATCCTTCCGACCCATTGGTTGACCGTCTTCAACAACTATGCAGCTAGCCAACCTGTCCGCTCTTTCATTACCCCGTACTCCCGCACATCAAGGGGCGTATAGAAAGGTGACCTTACGTATTTATGACTTCTACAATACTTTACCTATTGCATGGGTAAAAACCCCGACTCCACTTTTTATTATCATTCTCATCGAATCACTCTGTATGCGATAAAATAAAATAAACGAATACTATTATGAACGCTAAATTCTGCTGTGGCAGATCAACGAATCATTTCAGGAGAAAAGATATGTTCACAATACTCGCAAACAAATCACAAATAATCAACAACAGAAAAAAAAAAAAGATAAATAAACAGTCCGAAGCAGGATCGAACCCGTACTTCTGGACACAGCGCCTTGCCACTTACACCACAGTACACGGCCATCTGACCATGTCTCAACCGGTTGTTGAAAAGGTAGGTTTTGATCTCACATAACATTTAAATTCATCATCATGTGCCATACCGGTTGGCGTAGGCGATCATGTCCTTCCACAATCTTCCATTTACAGTGCATCGTAACATATCTGTTGTTGACTGTTTTCCATGCCGTGCAACCAAGCTAGCCAGTATTTTCTATCTTTGTCGTATGCGATCTCTTTTTCCTTGTATTTTACCAGTTGTAACCAAGTATTTCAACTTTCCCCTTCTCATGATGTGCCTGAATAATGTTGACTGTTTCTTTCTGATATTTTTCTTTTGGAGCTCCCTTTTTGTGTTGGCCTCATCTAACATTTAAATTAGAGTGCGTTAATTCTATGATAATTAAAAAAAAAGGTGTGTCTGTAGTGTGTGTGTGTGTGTGCCACGTAATTATTGTGACACACTTGCCTGACGCGCCTCTCTGCTGAATTATGTTGTTTGGCTGAGTGTGCCTACACAATACGGTTGTTGTTCGTGAGTGTTAGTGTACATTATCTATGAGTTCATACAAGATAACTGGAAAAAGGTTTTGGTAACCTGTGGAGGGGAGAATGTATAATAGTAAAACCATTAAAGAAATCACAGGCGACGAGTGAGACGCCCCTATGTTAACACTTTAACTTGGCAACAACGTTCAATTAATGAGTTTTATTGTCCAAGTGTTGTAATCTACCATAAGCAGTATATTCATGTTGTGTAACACCCTCTCTTTATTTCAATTATATTTTCACAATATTTCATCATGAACAAAGTGTAAACAGATGCCTGGTGAACTTGATGGCTGTACTTAGTTCACAATTTGAATCCAGAGAGATCTGGTCATACACGGGAAATAACTCTAGAATAAGGAGTTACAAGTTAGTATGCACTATTATGAGTTATGTTTAATCTATTAATGGTTCCACTGTCATCTACATTTACATCAAACGTATCTTATTTTCTTACCTTCACGTAGCCATGGGTGCAATGTGTCGTTAGTTTATGGAAAATAGAAAAAATTGCGACTTTCGATCGTACACATTCGTCTTTAGACTGTTTGGGTAGTTTAGTCGTGACTAGCTTACATCTTGAGTTTCTTCTTGCTCACATAAGGCTGAAGTGAACAGACGTTCAGCGAACAACTTGTGACGTCATTGTATTCACTCTGTTTTATATAAATAGTGGTCAGTTGTGGCAGGACTTTAGCATTTCCAAACTCTTTGAACCACTGACGTTTTCTGTCATTCTGTACACTACCTCACTGTCAAATATAAAATCATTCTAAGAAGTGTTTATAGAAAACAAACTTTTATGTAACAAGACGTAGTGATAACGTTAGACTGCTGTTGTCCATATGATTATTATGATATTTTACAACATTATTTGAGAATCATCACTCATAATGGTAACATAAGAAAATATATATTTATATAAAGTGTAATCATTATTTATATGTGATTTATGTTACGTTGTGTCATTACAGGGACATGGAACGGTTGAGATAACTTCAAAACAAAGATTCGCTGGTTAAACTGGTCATTATAGAATGATGGACCAGCAGGAAGCTATAGAGTCAATATTCAAACGTCATCAACAATTGGCTTAACCTACATTTTTGTCCCGCCCTGTCACAGGAGCTAGCTGTCCACAAACTTGCCATGGCAGGGGCTGACAGTCAACATGCTTGCCACGCCAGGAGCTAGCAGCCCACATACTTGCCACGCCTGGAGCTAGCAGCCCACATACTTGCCATGGCAGGGGCTGACAGTCAACATACTTGCCACGCCAGGAGCTAGCAGTCCACATACTTGCCACGCCAGTGGCTGGCAGTCAACATACCTACCCTGTCACAGGGGTTGGCAACCTACAAACTTCGCTTGACGGGGAATCGCAACCCACATACATGCCCTGTCACAGCCACTTGCAGCCCACATAATTGCCCTGTCACAGCAACTTGCAGGTCACATACTTACCCTGTTACAGCCACTTGCAGGTCACATACTTGCCCTGTCACAGTCACTTGCTGGTCACATACCTGCCCGGTAACAGCCAATTGCAGGTCACATATTTGTCCTGTCACAGCCACTTGCAGCCCACAAATTTGCCCTGTCACAGCCACTTGCAGCCCACAAACCTGCCCTGTCACAGTCACTTGCAGCCCATATAATTGACCTGTCACAGCCACTTGCAGGTCACATACTTGCCCTGTCATAGCCACTTGCAGCCCACAACTTTGCCCTGTCACAGCCACTTGCAGGTCACATACTTGCCCTTTCACAGCCACTTGCAGGTCACAACTTTGCCCTGTCACAGCCACTTGCAGGTCACATACTTGCCCTTTCACAGCCACTTGCAGGTCACATACTTGCCCTGTCACAGCCACTTGCAGCCCACAAACCTACCCTGTCACAGCCACTTGCAGCCCACAAACCTACCCTGTCAAAGCCACTTGCAGCCCACAAACCTGCCCTGTCACAGCCACCTGCAGCCCACAAACCTACCCTGTCACAGCCACTTGTAGCCCACACTTGCCTAGTCCTTATCATGAGAATATGGTTACAAGACATAACTTACATTCTGGAACACAACACCGATCGAGTATGGGTTGACCACCAACAAGGACAATTTTGTTATGTGCACAACCATTAAGCTATTTAAGACAAACATTTTTCTTACAAGTTATCTGCTAAAAGCAAATATACCTATAAGTAAACAACGGTAAAGAGCCCCGTCACGCCAAGTGGCGTATAGGGAATATGGTGTTAGTGACTATCATTTTTACACACCTTCATTCCATGACTTTTTGGATAATGTGATCGGTATTACGCCCGTGCCGCTTTACTTTCCCACATAAAATCCGGTGAAATTATTTGTTTGCGTGTCAAGTTTAGGATGTTGAGCCAAGGTCAGTCCAGATTCGCTGTTGTTGTGTGCTTGATACATGTATTAATTGTGGCCATTCTGTTGGTAAATCTGAGGTACGGTTCTGTGACGTCGATTATAAATGCCTCGGTCTGGACTTCCAAGAAAGTAATCACGCCTCAGATAATGTCTGTGGGCGATGAAGTTGTTGATAATGAAGCGGCTTGTCTGTGGGCGATGAAGTTGTTGATAATGAAGCGGCTTGTCTGTGGACGATGAAGTTGTTGATAATGAAGCGGCTTACAACAAAGATCTTTCAGTTCTTCGTCAGAAAGGGAAAGTTGCAAAACTGAAAAACTCTGATTTGTCCAAACTCAGCGTGGATGATCTTCGGTTAATTATCCACTCGTACACAGCCAACATAGACACAGACAACATAGACACAGACAACATAGACGTTGTCTGTCGTAGGAAGTTACGTATGGGGAACATTGGAGATGGCGGCTGGGAGATATGTGACGATCGTGATGTGCGTCCAAGACAACCATGTATCATTTATTCTTTCGGTATCAACTACGACTTCTCGTTCGACGATGGTGCTGCACATGTGTATGGCTGTCACGTGTACTCCTTTGACCCCAGCATGTTAGAGTTCGAGGACAAAGTTGAAAGATCAAGGCTGGTTCACTTCTACAAAATTGGACTTTCAGATACAGCAGGAAGTAAAAACGATTGGAAGCTAAACACTCTGTGTGGTATACGAGCAATGTTGGGACACTAGAACAAGACAATCGACGGTTGGAAGCTAAACACTCTGGGTGGTATACGAGCAATGTTGGGACACTAGAACAAGACAATCGACGGTTGGAAGCTAAACACTCTGTGTGGTATACGAGCAATGTTGGGACACTAGAACAAGACAATCGACGGTTGGAAGCTAAACACTCTGTGTGGTATACGAGCAATGTTGGGACACTAGAACAAGACAATCGACGGTTGGAAGCTAAACACTCTGTGTGGTAAACGAGAAATGTTGGGACACTAGAACAAGACAATCGACGGTTGGAAGCTAAACACTCTGTGTGGTATACGAGCAATGTTGGGACACTAGAACAAGACAATCGACGGTTGGAAGCTAAACACTCTGGGTGGTATACGAGCAATGTTGGGACACCAGAACAAGACAATCGACGGTTGGAAGCTAAACACTCTGGGTGGTATACGAGCAATGTTGGGACACCAGAACAAGACAATCGACGGTTGGAAGCTAAACACTCTGGGTGGTATACGAGCAATGTTGGGACACCAGAACAAGACAATCGACGGTTGGAAGCTAAACACTCTGGGTGGTATACGAGCAATGTTGGGACACCAGAACAAGACAATCGACGGTTGGAAGCTAAACACTCTGGTTGGTATACGAGCAATGTTGTTACACCAGAACACGACTATCGACGTACTTAACATGGATATTGAAAGGGCAGAATGGTCGTCAATCTTAGAGATGTGCAAATCTGGCCAACTGAATGGAGTTAAGCAGCTGATTGATGGTTGGGTATCACGTGACTGATGTTTCGCTACAGTATCCGTTACAAAAACTTCAAGCATTACAATCCATTAAGAAAGCTGGATTTAAACGATATTACGTACATAAAAATCCCGAGTGTGGTAACATGATCGAAGGGTTTCCAATTATAAGAAGTAGATGTTACCAAGTCCATTATATACTCAGAAAACAACTTCGTTAACGATTATGCTTATTTGCTTGTATTAACATAGCTCATCTTATAACCACTGAACTAGATATACCTGTAGTCTTGCTTAAGTGAAAAAAAAAATGAAGGACTGATATAGAGTTTTGACCAGACCTGTGACACTCTGTAAAGGGTGACCTTTGAGTCAGAAAAAATAGTACCGCTTTACTGATCCAACATGAAAATATATTCTCGCTATATGAGTGTTCTTGCAGCTTTCCTATGGGATATTAATAGCCATGCAAGCCATTGTCTGTTCTGATGGTCATTCTTTAAAACAGGAAATGAAAGAGCTGAGAGAGTATGAGTGTAGTTCAAGAAATGTAATGTTTTTGTATTATATTATTTCAAAGAAGTTAAACTAGCTGTAAATAAGTAACTAACATAAACATTTAAGCAAAGTAAAAATAAATGTTGGTGCTCTGATGTTTAAAACCAGCAAGGCAAACACACTTTCCTATGTGAAAAAAAAAAAAAAAAAAATTCTCTCACCAAAAATTTGGCTTGGGACTGTGATATTAAAATACTTCAAACCTTTTCGATGTCCTTCACGAATTTTTGTAAAGAAAAGTGTGTGCTATGTGACTCTGTTTGCATATTTAATCAAATCACAAATACATTGTCTTCTTTCCTTCCTCACTGCATCAAGGGACGATATAATTTGCGGTCTTATGATTTTCTGTTGGCTTCTCCTACTACTGTTATGTTTTCTAGTATTTCTAATATTCGTCAAACCATCTTTATTTGTGGCCCAGCCATGAGTTTGGCGTTCTCGTATCGTTTATTCGAAGGCTCCTTGTTTTGTGATCTTTCTGTCTTATAACGTGGCTAAACCATTTTTTTTTTTTTTATGTGTTCAATGGCGGGAATTATTCATAGTATATACTTTTCGGAGCCGCGATAGCTCAGTGGTTAGTGAACTGGACTACAAAGGTCAAGTGGTAGGGTTCGATCTCAACCGATGGCTTCCGGGTTCACCCAGACTTAAATGGGTACCAGATTTTTTTGGGGGGAAAGTAAAGCAGCACGGGCGTAATACCGACCACATTACCCAAAAAATCATGTGCTGAAGGTCTGTAAAATATAGGGTCACTAACACCATATTTCCCTATACGCCACTTGACGGACGGGGGTACTTTACTTACTTTATATACTTTTCGAGAGAATTTCTTCAAACATGTAAAGTACATAGACTGGACTTGTTAAAGGGAGACCAATATTGTCTTTGCCCTGACCTACTTTATTGTTCAGGATAAGACGCATGAAACGATGCATACCTCCGATACACATCTTCAAACGTGGCTAGTTTTACTGGACCACGCCCCACAGCCAAAACGTAGGACATTCGATTACGACTGAACTCCCTAACAAGGACGAAGTACACACCAGTGAGATGCAAACAAGACTGATTTGATGTAAGAAAAAAAAAACTGTTCCACTCTTTGCGTAACTTTTATCATGAATAAAATGGTAGTTTTAATTACAACTTTTATAATGACAGTTACGGTCTATAGTATAAAGGACACAAATGTGAGGAAGTGCACCGCCAAGAAAGCCACACAAAAATTCAAACTATTCTTTTAATATATTTTATATATATATATATATATATATATATATATATATATATATATATATATTGTATTTTAAAATAAAATTAGAAATATATGTTATGAAGCAAGTAATTACCATTTAGCCAACCTTCGATGCGGAGACAGCACTCAATGATTTTGAGAAGAGGCGGTTTGGGTACTCAGTAACAACAGGGAAAATTGCAGGCCGGAGAGATAGAGGTAGGCAGAGGGAAAAGTTGGTTTAACTGTGTGGAATGAGATCAACGGTGGACTTGTTACATAACGTACACGATAAGGGTTACGTAGGTACATGACACCTCTCGATATGGATTATGAATGAATAAATAACGAGGATAAGAATATGACAATAGTAATCAATTACCAAAAACACTATATATATATATATGTGTTTGTGTGTTCATGAAATTGTTTGTTAGTTGTAGTGTTTTGTTAATTGATCACTATTGTCACATTCTTACCCTTATTAATGGAACAATCTATACTACAATCTATCTGATACAAGTAATGTTCCAGTGTGCTATTGTGTTGTTTATTGTTTATATTTCACAATATTTATAATAGTATACATTTATTAATTTTTATTACATATTAGTAATATTTTTTACTTTCTACTCATCGCTTTATCAATATAGATCCTTTATCCGTTGGAGCACAAAACACATTAACCTTTGCACCAACGATGCAGGCGTTGGCAATTTAAAGCTCAAACTGACATAGAGACGACTTCACCGTCGCACAGAATAACTTCTCTATTTCGATCAATTTCAAAGTTTTCATTGTCTATAACATATCAAATCACTTGGGAGAGAATTCACTTTTAATAACATACTTATTCCTTACTTTATGAATATTTAGTTCAAAATGATTATGTTATAAACATATTTTCCATATGTAGTGTGCGCTTTCATCTTTTATATAAAATATGATAGAATTTATTTGAAATATTACATTTACAGAAGTTTGAAATCTATTTTCTGATATTATGTAGTTGAAAGTAGTAGATCATGCAAACAAATAAGCATGTCCAAAACTGAAAAATAATTCAGGGGTCAAAAGTTAACTAATGTATAAAAGGCCAAGTAAGACAATCTTGTCTCACACCTCCAACCAACCCAGGTGACATGGCCATTGGCAGGGACTATATTGTGAAATGCTCGATTACAATGGAACAAGTTATTGTTACGCAATTTTGCCTTAAAACGACAAGATGGGTAATAAATAACTTGCCAGATCTATCTGGTCGCCACACAGTTTCTTGAAACTGGTCAGGCGCGGACTGACTTATTACAAGTTTATATATCTGTGGGAGTGAGATTCATATAGACACTTTAATGTCATTAGTATAAAAGTAAATTGTTTTTATAACCTTTTGAACAGAAGCTACAATTCTTTGAAGATCGCAGGCAGAATTCGTTTTGTTTTATTTTTGGTGTTCTATAACATTCTGGTACTGCCAGTTATGGCTGAAGCAAGTGTGCCCAAAATTAATGTAATTAGCAAAGATAGTGATTTCTGTGCCGCCTTCAAACTACAACCGGAGAAGGTAATCGACAACGGAATGTACGGAGAGATTGTCTTAACAAAATGTAAGCACAAACATTATGTTGTGAAGAAGTTTACACTGTTGGACAAAGAAAAAAATAATCTACATGTACGGACTTTCTTTTCTGAGGTGAAATTGATGCAGTCTTTTAACCACCCATTTGTTGTGAAGTGCATTTTGGCTGGTCAATGCCCAGAGTATCTCGCCATCTGTATGAAGTATTTTGAGAGAGGCACATTGCATGATTATGTCGGTGACCTTAGTTTGGAGCTCTTAGAACGTTGTGTAACTCAAGTAGCTTGCGCACTCCGGTACCTGCACAACAATAATATAGCGCACCTGGATGTGAAACTGGACAACATCTTCCTGGAATGGGACATGAACGCTATTCTCGGAGACTTTGGACTCGCGAAGGAGATAGCACCAGGGCAGAAGACGTTGATCAGCAGAAAGTGTGGCGGAACGTCTGGTTATCTTGCCCCTGAAAGGATAATAGTCCCAGTATACAAGGAGATAGATCCTTATAAGGTTAGTGTCATTAATTCTGCATTGTACGTGAGCTGTTTTCTATTATTTCCTTGATTATTCTTCTATCTACTACAGTCTGCAGCTTTAATGGTAAGGTTGAATAAATATTACTAAGGCCTTGCAATTTTATATCACTGCTCCGTTATTCTCCTCCACATCTTAGTCCTTCATTTCATAAATAGTTAAACTTTTAGTAAGTGTCTTATCATTATTGAATTCACAGGATCACTGCAATCACAATACAATAGAGGAAGGATAGAAGAGGAAGAAAAAAACTGCATTCACATACAAACATTGATAAATTGACTTCTTTTAGCTGAAATATGCTAGTAAATACGCCGAGTTCTTTTTTTACCATTTGCTGTTTCAAGCAACTGTCAATAGTTAATGTGTAGAGCTCTTTTATTTTATAATCTTTTATTCAAAGGCAACAGTCACTAGTAGATATTTTCAGCTCTTTATTTTTTAACCATCTTATATTTCAAACTGACAGCCATTTGTAAATGGTTGGAGCTTTTTTTTCGAAAATAAATTAGAACGATCTGAAATTATCATATTCTGTACTTTTCACAATTCTATTTGACTACATTCTACTTTATTTGTATCTTTATTACATAATAAATACTTTATTATCATTTGTAGCTGTTTCGTTACCATCTCTAAACACGTTGTTACTATGTATAACAAGTTTGTTAACAACTATAAATCGATTGCTGCCACCGCTTAACAAATTTCGTGTCATCTTTAAATAGGTTACTATCACCTCTTATCAGTTTATCACTATCCCCTTAATGGTAGTGTGAATTGATAACTAATTTGTTACCATCCATAACAAATTTTCTACCATTAAATTCAATTTCCTACCATTAATAACCTATTTCTACCATTAATAACCAGTTTCCTACAATTTATCATAATGTGCCATTCCGGTTGGCGTAGGCGATCATGTCTCTCCACAATCTTCTATCTCCAATGCATCATATCAGTTCTGTTGTTGACTGTTTTCCATGCCATGACACCAAGCTATCCAGTATTTTCTCTCTTTGTCGTCCGCGATCTCACTTTCCTTTTATTTTGCCAGTTGTAACCAAGTATTCCAACTTTCCATCTTCTCATGATGTGCCCGAAAAATGTTGATGTTCCTACCATTAATAACCTATTTCCACAATTCATAACCAGTTTCCTACCATGCATCACTAGTTTGCCACCATCAATAACCAATTTGATACTATCAACAACCAATTTGGTACCATCTCTACCTATCAATAACTAGCTTGTAACCATTCGTAACAATCTTCCCGCCATATATGGCCAACTTGCTACCATCTTTAGCCAGTTTGCTACTATCTTTAACCAGTTTTTGCTGTTATCCCCTAACCAGTTGGTTACCACCTATAACCAGTTTGCTATCGCCTCTAGCTTATATGTCACCATCTCTAACAAGTTTGCTATCGCCTCTAGCTTATATGTCACCATCTCTAACAAGTTTGCTACCATCTCTGTGTAATCTCCAGCTGGACTCTTACTGTCTCGGTGTTGTGTTGTGGGCGTTGGCCACTGACAGATACCCCAATGATTACGTTAATTATTTTATGGACACAAGGAGCAGGCAAGATCTACCGCCACATATAAGGTAAGCTGATATAGTCTTTATGTTGGAATGGAATTATTTCAAAACAGAGTATTACTCTGAATTTACCTTTTCTCTAATTTTTCTCACTTTCTGATTGAGAAAAAGTGTACATTACCATTGCTCATATATTAACTGCCGTCTATAGGGAAAAACTAAAGAAAGTTACACCAGAAGAATGAGACTAGAAGAAATAGATCACTTTAAATACATGGGAAGCTATGTTTCATTAAAAATGGACATAAAGAAAATGATCTCTGTTAGAATAAACATGTCAACCCAGGGATTCAATACACTTGGAAACATTGGGCTATCATCTAGTCTCTATCTCAGTACCAAGCTTAGAATTTATATGTCAAATGTGCGATCCATTCTCTTATATGAGTCCTATATATATAGTAAAAACGTGGCGAATGAACCATAAGATAGAAAGTCGTCTTAGAGGATTCGAAGTTCGCTGTCTTAAGAAAGTTATAAACATTCATTGGGATCAACACGTCGCAAACAAATAAGTCGCCAGAAGATCAGACATCAATAGCAATCAAGAAGTGACAAGAAAACGTTAGAAATGGCTAGGCAACGTTCTACAAATGGAAGGAACAAGGCATCCACACCTACCATTAATATGGTCACCACGTGGCAAACGAAGAAGAGGCTGACCATTTGAGATATTGCAACTAACCATACATGATGAAATGATAGAGGCTGGCAAATCTTGATCAGAGTTGTCCATGCTTGCTTCAGACCAGATTGGGTTGAGATCTCTTGTGTGTGTCATAAGCTCCGACCGGAGTTCAAAGGAATAAGAAGTTTCATTGGGAAGAATGTTTGGTTGTTAAGAGAGGCGTTTAAGGAGAAAAAAAAAAAGAAGAAAATAGTTAAAAACTATAAGCGCACCTATTTTCCATCCTTAATTTTTACTTCTCTCTTTATTCTTTCCTACTTTTCTTTTTTTTTTTTTGTTTTATTACTCACTTCCTCTTGAAGTTTTTTTCGTGTTCGATAAGTATTAATTTTATCTATCTATCTATCTATCTATCTATCTATCTATCTATCTATCTATCTATCTATCTATCTATCTATCTATCTATCTATCTATCTATCTATCTATCTATCTATCTATCTATCTATCTATCTATCTATCTATCTATCTATCTATCTATCTATCTATCTATCTATCTATCTATCTATCTATCTATCTATCTATCTATCTATCTATCTATCTATCTATCTATCTATCTATCTATCTATCTATCTGTCTATCTGTCTGTCTGTCTGTCTATCTGTCTGTCTATCTGTCTATCTGTCTATCTTTCTATCTATTTATCTATCTATCTAAACCATATATGTCTATAATTTGTCCGATTTCAACAAATATCTAAAAATCTACAACTCTTATGTGCCGCGATAGCTCAGTGGTTAGTGAACTGGACTACAAAGGACAAGAGGGAGGTAGGGTTCGATCCCAACCGACGGCTTTCGGTTCCCTAGCCTTTAATGGGTAACGGAATTTTTTCTGGGAAAGTAAAGCGGTACGGGCGTAATACCGACCACATTACCCCAAAACTCATGTGCCGAAGGTCTGTAAAATTTATAGTCACTAACACCATATTCCCTATACGCCACTTGGCGTGACGGGGGTACTTTACTTTACTTACAACTCTTATGTTGTTATATTCATTTTTTGTGTTGCTTCATCAGGTCCTGGCTATTACAGCTGTTGACCAGTTGCCCATCTGGAAGACCAACAGTCTCAGATATCCTGACCATAATGAGACAAGAAGGAATTTACCAATGTCTTATAGACAACAACTAATATCACATTCAGAGATCACTTTCTATCTGTAACATTTATATAGCTGGTCACCCATCAAGTGTCTTATTACACGTCTTCTCTTTACTCAATAATGTTTAGATTTGATAACTTTTTCTATTGTGACGATCATATTAAACATTTCAATCACATGATAAACATACCCCTGTCCTTGTGATGTTAGTAAAAACGTTGAAACGAGGCCATGACTAAAACTAACTTTGGAAATGAGGGTTTTAAAAGAATGAAAGCAGCAACGAACCGGGAGAGAATTACATTGTTTTTAAATTATATTCAGAAGAAGACTATTTTGAAAATGTTTGAGATTATGAGCTTTTGGAAGAGTTGAACTGATTATTTTTGTAAGGATTTCTAGTCGATCAAAGTTCTTTAATGCATATTGTATGTACCAGTGTTGGTCCCATGCTGCTAACGGCCACTTACATGTTTTTTTTTTTTTTTTTTAACCAAAGGGATGTGTGAGATGTTCCTATTGTGTCAACAATATTTTAAATGCAAATTGTTGGAGTTTTACCAAATAAATATGTTTGAATTAATAATTTGCGGAAGTCCAATAAAGAGCACTTTAAATTTCATTTGGGATATGTTATTGAGTTATTGTCCTCATTGTCTTCATTGTCCTTATGTAAATTTGATTATGCATGGCTTTTATTTCCACAAGTATTGTTCATCAACGTTTAGTTAGCATTCCCTTCATTTGAGAGAATTCTCCCTTTTCTTGTCTTCCCCGTTTCTATCTCATCTGTGCACTCTGCAATTAGTCAGTGCCATTTTAAATCTATGTTTGAAGAACAGATATTTGCCACAATATAAATGTTTGCAGCAATATAAACCCCAGAGAGGGATGTCTCCCCAATAAACGTGAGCCTTGTGCGTCACGCAGGCACCATGTCGACATATACCGTTATCTTTATTCAGTCTTTTGTTCTGGATACAGCATGCCAGGGGACAGTGGTGGCTAGGTATTTGTCACTGTGGTCGTGCGTGCCTCATAGCAAACCTGGGATTATTGCTCTGTGCTAGGCAATACAATTGAGCTGATTTCGTACTATATCTAGAGTAAGGATGGTGTAGCTGAGCACAACAACAATTATAAACTGCATGAGCTCGGGCTTCGAGCACGAGCTGTACAGTCCTGTAAGATATGCTCTGGTGTTTGTTTGGATGTTCCTGTGTTGAGAGCGCTACAGTCCTGTAAGATATGCTCTGGTGTTTGTTTGGATGTTCCTGTGTTGAGAGCGCTACAGTCCTGTAAGATATGCTCTGGAGTTTGTTTGGATGTTCGTGTTGAGAGCGCTACAGTCCTGTAAGATATGCTCTGGAGTTTGTTTGGATGTTCCTGTGTTGAGAGCGCTACAGTCCTGTAAGATATGCTCTGGAGTTTGTTTGGATGTTCCTGTGCTGAGAGCGCTACAGTCCTGTAAGATATGCTCTGGAGTTTGTCTGGATGTTCCTGTGCTGAGAGCGCTGCAGTCCTGTAAGATATGCTCTGGGGTTTGGATGGATGTTCCTGTGTTGAGAGCGTTGCAGTCCTGTAAGATATGCTCTGGATTTTGTCTGGATGTTCCTGTGTTGAGAGCGCTGCAGTCCTGTAAGATATACTCTGGATTTTGTCTGGATGTTCCTATGTTGAGAGCGCTGCAGTCCTGTAGAATAGGCTCTGGAGTTTGTCTGTATGTTCCATCGTTGAGAGCGCTGCAGTCCTGTAAGATATGCTCTGGATTTTGTCTGGATGTTCCTGAGTTGAGAGCGCTGCAGTCCTGTAAGATATGCTCTGGATTTTGTTTGGATGTTCCTGTGTTGAGAGCGCTGCAGTCCTGTAAGATATGTTCTGGAGTTTGTCAGGATGTTCTTCTGTTGAGAGCACTGCAGTCCTGTAAGATATGCTCTGGATTTTGTCTGGATGTTCCTGTGTTGAGAGCGCTGCAGTCCTGTAGAATAGGCTCTGGAGTTTGTCTGGATGTTCCATCGTTGAGAGCGCTGCAGTCCTGTAAGATATGCTCTGGATTTTGTCTGGATGTTCCTGAGTTGAGAGCGCTGCAGTCCTGTAAGATATGCTCTGGATTTTGTTTGGATGTTCCTGTGTTGAGAGCGCTGCAGTCCTGTAAGATATGTTCTGGAGTTTGTCAGGATGTTCTTCTGTTGAGAGCACTGCAGTCCTGTAAGATATGCTCTGGATTTTGTTTGGATGTTCCTGTGCTGAGAGCGCTACAGTCCTGTAAGATATGCTCTGGAGTTTGTCTGGATGTTCCTGTGCTGAGAGCGCTGCAGTCCTGTAAGATATGCTCTGGAGTTTGTTTGGATGTTCGTGTTGAGAGCGCTACAGTCCTGTAAGATATGCTCTGGAGTTTGTTTGGATGTTCCTGTGTTGAGAGCGCTACAGTCCTGTAAGATATGCTCTGGAGTTTGTTTGGATGTTCCTGTGCTGAGAGCGCTGCAGTCCTGTAAGATATGTTCTGGAGTTTGTCAGGATGTTCTTCTGTTGAGAGCACTGCAGTCCTGTAAGATATGCTCTGGATTTTGTCTGGATGTTCCCGTGTTGAGAGCGCTGCAGTCCTGTAGAATAGGCTCTGGAGTTTGTCTGGATGTTCCATCGTTGAGAGCGCTGCAGTCCTGTAAGATATGCTCTGGATTTTGTCTGGATGTTCCTGAGTTGAGAGCGCTGCATTCCTGTAAGATATGCTCTGGATTTTGTTTGGATGTTCCTGTGTTGAGAGCGCTGCAGTCCTGTAAGATATGTTCTGGAGTTTGTCAGGATGTTCTTCTGTTGAGAGCACTGCAGTCCTGTAAGATATGCCCTGGGGTTTGGATGGTTGTTCCTGTGTTGAGAGCGCCGCAGTCCTGTAAGATATGCTCTGGATTTTGTCTGGATGTTCGTTCCTGTGTTGAGAGCGCTGCAGTCCTGTAAGATATGCTCTGGATTTTGTCTGGATGTTCCTGTGTTGAGAGCGCTGCAGTCCTGTAAGATATGCTCTGGATTTTGTCAGGATGTTCTTCTGTTGAGAGCACTGCAGTCCTGTAAGATATGCTCTGGGGTTTGGATGGATGTTCCTGTGTTGAGAGCGTTGCAGTCCTGTAAGATATGCTCTGGAGTTTGGATGTTCCTCTGTTCAGAGCGCTGCAGTCCTGTAGAATAGGCTCTGGAGTTTGTCTGGATGTTCCATCGTTGAGAGCGCTGCAGTCCTGTAGAATAGGCTCTGGAGTTTGTCTGGATGTTCCAGCGTTGAGAGCGCTGCAGTCCTGTAGAATAGGCTCTGGAGTTTGTCTGGATGTTCCGCAGTTGCAAGTTGTAAAAATACTATGTCTTTCTATGTGTAGGTGTGCTCTGAGGACACGGTGACCTGTTCTAAGTCTGTTTATCTTGGTCTGCTCATGTCTGCGAGGTTGTTCAACCTGTCTTATTCTGCTAGTATTTGCTATATACATCCCTCCATTCTTCTTTCCTAGCTTGTTTCATGATTGTCTTTATTTTTTTTTGAGGCTCTGCAGTTGGTTGTAATGTACTATCAACCATTACGTAAGATTATGAAAACTAGAAAACAACAAGAGATATAGAAACAAAGTTGAACGCATTCGAAAATAAATGTCTAAGGAAAATACTTGGTATAGCGTGGAACGAATTCAAAACAAACGAGGAAATTAGAGAAATCGCCAATCAATCACTAAATCTTCAGTAATAAAGAAAAGACAATGGTCATATGTTGGACATGTGATGAGAAGAGATAATAACCGAATAGCAAAGCAAGCCCTCATGTGGGAAACAACAGGAAAGAGAAAAAGAGAAAGACCCAGAGAAACACTGTGAAGAACATTGCTGAGAGGCAAAAAGCAGCAGGAATCGGCTCCCTCAATTAGATAGAGCTGCTGGCACAGAACAGAGACAGATTGCGAAATTTGATAAAATATCTTTAAAAGAATTGAAAACTGCTAGAACAAAAATTCAGATAAGAGAAATAGTATCTTGGTCTACGCCCTTTAGGCCGGCTACGGCTCGAAAAGTCAATAGACAGATAGATAGTTGGTTGGACTGTTGAACGTGTGCCAATCTGTAATTTCTATTCATAATCTATTATTCGATTAACCCTAGTTCAGTTTCACATTAAATAGACCAGATATGTCCACACTTTTAGCGTATCTATTTTTTTAAACATAAAACAAACAATTGACGGTGTGGGCAGTGAGCACTGATGAACATCAACAGAAAGTGCTTATGATGAAAAGACAGATTGATGAAGCTCAATAAAACATAGCAGGAGAGGCCAACAAAAGGGCAAAAGACAGCAAACTATATCTCTTCGACGAGGAAAGGCAAAAGAGGAAGGAAAAAAGAAGAATAATTATGTCTTGAGTGCCCACTTGCGACCATAATGCTGGATATGGAGCTGTGACTATAGCACTTTCTATCTTATATAAGCATGGCGTGCCATACCACGTCATGGTCTTAGACACATTATAACAGAACATGTTCTACATGATTGCCCACAGTACACAGACCTGAGAAGCACAATGTGGACCACACCCACCTCCCTGGAAGAGAAACTATACGGGACAACCGAAACACTTAAACAGACAGCTGCCTTCGTGAGAGAGTCCGGAATCATACTCTGACAGAGTCATGATCGCAGAAGAAGAAGACAGACATATTATTAGCGACAATCTAAATTCACATAAACATCACACATAGTTATAATGTCTAAAGCAGAGACATTGACGAAGTATAATGCACATATGAGTGACATAAGCACTTCCTATGTAACAAATAATTGTCATTTAATGTTAGAAACCTTTCGAAGTGTCTCCACCTTATCGCGGTGAGAGGTTTGAGTGTTCAAATGATCCCGAGAACTATGACGGCTCTAGCATAGCAACCAGCAGAGTCCCTCAAGCCAGGCAGGTCAAAGTATATTAGCCAGTCAGAGAGAGGCACACTGGTCTTGCAGATTGGGGGTTTTGGCGTTGGTCCAGCGACCCACACATAGAAAAAATACAAAATGCTGCAGAAACACAAATAAGAGAAGCTACCAATCAAGTCTTGAAGGAACGAGCGAGGACACAGGCAGAAATGATGTCCATGACAGACAGAGATGCAAGTCAAGTGGAAAATTAAATGGAAGTCCATGTCCTGACAAAGTCGTTGATCACCGCAAGCAACTAATAAGAATTGCAACATGGAATGTGAGAACAATGTATGAAGCAGGCAGGTCAACTAGCGTGATTAAAGAGATGAAGAGCACGGCTGTTTGCTTTAATCTCAACGTAGTATTTTAGTTATAACCATAACACATAATTCACTAACGTGGAATTATGGAAATGTACCTGTCAAATACCAGTGGATAAAGAGATACAGCGAAGACGATGGCGATGGATAGGACACACACTACGGAAGTCAACTGAGAGTATTACACAACAGGCCCTATTTTGGAATCCCCAGGGGAAAAGACAAAGAGGAAGACCAAGAAATTCTTGGAGAAGACAGATCGAAGCAGAGATGCAGATGATGGGGAAGACATGGAATGATCTTAAAAGAATTGCAAAAAACAGAACGACTTGGAAAGTGTTTGTTGAAAACCTATGCTCCACTGGGAGCTAAAAGGTAGAAGAAGATTTGCTACATGTATAAATGAGCACGTTCTGAGGAAACTACATTCCATTCATTCTTGATATTTATATTTGATTTATCTACATCTATAGTGGTTACATTTGGGATACATAACACAAATATGAATATTTACAATAGTTCATGATTGTGCTATTTATATTTGGGTTCAATAATGATTATGAGAAAAAAATATTTCAAAGCTTGAAAAGTTTGACCTTTTCTAGTGTGGAAGAATCATAATTTAACTACAAATATCGGAACAATTTAAGTTATGGCGTATTATGTGAGCTCAGTTAATATACCACAGCAGGTTGATGTTTAAGCCATGTTTTAAAACTGAGAAAATGTACAAACACAGCTAAAATGTCATCAATAAACAGGTGTGAGAGATACAGCCTTGATATTTTATATCCAAGTAAAATGGGATGGATAAGAAATTGGTCTTACAGAACATGAACCGGAGAAACCACATATTTTCCTGGGAGAAATGGTGACCAGCATGTTAAAGGTTAGCTATAGTTGTGAACAGACAATAGGAGAAAAGCCTCTAAGAGTGGAAACATAGAAATGCAGGCATAATACGAGCTCGGTTGTACTCAAGGTTTGCAATGACAACCATCCTTCAATGCTATGTCCCAACTGAACAGACAGCAGAGAATCAAAAGAATGGCTTCGATAAATGTCTGCACGACCAGACCAACAAGACGCAGTTACATGTCATCTTACTTGTAGTTACTGATTTCAATGTTTAGTCTTGTAGAGCATGATAGAAGATTAAAAAAACAGTAAATTGAGACTCTGGCAAGGGAAGCTCAGGATACATTAGAGAATGGGGATAGAAGTAGTAGAGATAGTGGCTGTGAACTCACTCTGAAAGTGCACGCACATGCTCCGAAAGACAATAGATTTGGCACCGACTTTGCACGAAACATGCACCAAAACCCGTGCCAAAGTCCAATAATCGGCTTATTATCTCGGTGGTCGTGATCGGTAATCGGCTTATCTCGGTGGTGTGCGTTGGTGCGTGACGGTCATCGGCGCGTCGTGGTGTGCGTTGGTGCGTGGCGGCTTATCTCGTGGTGCGTCGCTAGCTCGCCGGTTATCGGACAGCGGTTCTAAAATCGGGCGACAGCGGTTCTAAAAGGGGGATGGCGGTATCTCGCGGGTCGGATGGCGGGTCGTCGCGTGGCGTGCGGGTGGGGAAAGGTGCCTTTATTGGTTATCATCATGTGTGGGTATTAGGCAACAGGAGGCGACGTGTAAAAAAAAAATGCTGACAAGCAATTATTAGTATCGTTAACGTCATGTACCAGATTATAGCGATTTTTTTTTCTCTCTCTCTATTGCATATCCAAGCTAACTCAAGTCAAATAAAAATCATCAGCATGTGCCTCAACACTATCCCTTCATGGCCTATCATCATCATCATGTGCCTCAACACTATCAGCATGTGCCTCAACACTATCAGCATGTGCCTCAACACTAGCATCATGTGCCTCAACACTATCATCATGTGCCTCAACACTAGCATCATGTGCCTCAACACTATCATCATGTGCCTCAACACTATCATCATGTGCCACCCTCATCATCAACCTTCATATCATCATCATGTGCCTCAACATCACCCTTCATGGCCTATCATCAAGCCACACAAAGTATCAACCATCTCTCTCTCTCTCACACATTCATGGTAAACCAAAACAAAATTCGTTCTATATTTCTCACAACTTTATTATTACAACAAATATACAACACATACATATATATTACTGTCCGGTTGTTGATAATTTTAAGCGTCTGAACGGGCCCCTCGAAGCCGAAGTATCCACGGGGCGAGCAAACGATAAATGATACGGTCGTTTACGTGCTGTCTCGATGAAAAAGGCATGAGAATTCTGTTAAGTTTCGCGCCACGACACTTAAGAAGTATATAATAAACACAATATAGACCGCACGTGTTGCTAAACAAATCTTGCAACACCCGCGGGTTGTAGACGAATGGAACGTGTGAGTTTTGCTCTATAAAGTTTAAAATATCCACGTGTCTGGGAGGCAAACCGTAGGAATCGAAATACTCACATTCGCCGAGTCCGTTGTAAAATAGGGCCACCCAATGCTCTCCGGGTTCGTGGGCAGGGTCGGTGTTTATGACAAAGGCCGCGGTTGCCGTTGGGTCGATGCTCGGCGGTAAGTGGTTTCGTGGAATGACACTAACAAGGGAACAACGTCGAACGAAAATATCCGACATCAAAAGGTTGTAAATCTCCCTCGTGTTCATATTCTTCTTCTTTCTCTCTCAAACGGCGAAGTCTGTTAGAATCTGCCTTGTCTTGGACACCTCGAGCACCGAGTCCAACTCGGCGTAGACGATAACTTGTAGGGGAGTAGTGGTGGGAGCGGCAAACTTGAGTTCTATCGACAAGGGTCCGCTTGTGGCTAGCTCAAAATGGGAGCCGTCCAGTAGGCTGGACGAGAGGTCAAAACCAAATAGGCAGTATCCGTCCTTGAATTCTCTATAATCAACGTTATTCCCAGCGTCTTTACCAATCAGACCCATGGCCAGATTTGTGCCGAAGAAAGCTCTCGCGTATTGATTTCGTTCAAAGTCCATAGTTAGAGGCTTTCCCGAGATACATTTCCCGTCGACCGTCAGGTTCATATAAATCAGACCAAAGTGTTGAAAATTGAACGGGTTAGCTGTGTAAACACCATTAAAAGCACTGGCCGTAATCAGACCTATCACTATACGGGTCGGTGTTTGAGACAAAAATAAATTGTCTTGACTGTGGGAAAGCATCCCACTAGCGATGGAAAATGTCTTGATGGTAACCCTCTTGATCGGGTACCGAACATTCCCGCTTAAGAGAGCCTTTTCGTGGGCCAGAAAAATCGCGGGGTTTAGCTTAGCTTTCCTGACCACGAGCGCGGCGTAGGTGATAACACTCTTATAACCCACAGAGCTATCGTGAGCCGCGAGGCTGAACACATCCTTCGAGGGGGTGAGTTTTATCTTACATCGACTCTGTTTAACATGTAACGATCCTGCACAAAGACATCAGAGTGCAAACGACCCATCATTTCAACCTCTTTACTACCCGAAGTCAAATCGCGCCGTGTTTTAAAACCCTCATTTTCTTTCAAATCGTCATGGTGGCCAGCTGTGTCTTTGTAGAACAGAGCGGCCGTCAGGTATCCCGTTTTCGCATCCTCCCCGTAATTTAGCGTGGCCTCAAACACCGCTCTAAAAGGATAGGTATTCTCCGACGGTGTAACCAACGTGTCGTTTAGCGATACGTCGACTTGTGAAAATAGACTGTGAAGATAATTGTTGACCGGTCCTACCTCAGCATCGACTGGTACACTATCACCATTCGGGAGGGTGATCTTGACCCGCAGATGTAAAAACGTGTTGAAAAGATCTAGAAACTACTCGCTGTTTCCAGAAATGAAAAACTCTATCGGTGCGCTATGCGACAAAGCTGCGATCGGACGAATTTCAATAAACTGGCCAGAGTCTAGAGATGTCTGCGTGGGTGGAACGCTAAATAAATCCAAACCAGAGTGAAGACATTCGCACGATTTGGGGTGAATGAGGGACATTATTAGTCGAAAATATCCTTTGCCACCCTCGTCTTCGTCTTCTTCCCTCTGTTGTGCACCGAATGAAGGGGGAACCGTCCAGCTGTCGGTTTTATCCTCTTCGTAACGGGTTCTCCTGGTGGAGGTAGCTTCATAACTCGCTTTCTGCTTTGACGTAAACCACTTCCTGATTGGTTGTTATCACGCAGGTGGTCTACGGCCCCGTGTAGCAACCGCTGACCGGCCTCCTTAGCTCGTTCTTTGAAAGCTTCACCGACATTTTTCCCGGCCAATGCGTCCTGTGCGACCTGCAGACCGGTCCCCAAGCCTTCTCTGAGCAAGGCCTTACCGCCGGTTTTTAACCAGGGTAAAATAGCCCTCCCGATTCCACCAAAGAAACTACCGATTCCTCGACCGCTCTGACTTCGACCTCCTATAAACACGGGCATCCCATCGCCCACCTGACAACAGTAAATGTCTTCGTATAACTCAACATCTCTATGAAGGGGTGTGTGTTTCACCATTATACCAGCTCGAGATGCTTCTTGACTCGAAAGTGTACCGTTAGCACCGACGTCCCGCTGGTGAATGGAATGGTTTTTCCGTGTTCGTTGGCTAAAAGGATCTCGACGGTATCGAAGGAAAATCGACTCAGGGGTAGGTAGTGAGGCTTATCGTAGATCTGAAACACCGAGGTGTGATTTCTATTGAGAACAGGCACGCTCCTGAGGAGAGGCACCATCACATCCTCGACCGGTCTGGGGGAAACGAGATCGCAGTAGACGTAGACATTCTTCGCAACACTTTCCAAGTCCATTACACCCACGCTGAAGATATCGGGAGCCGTGTCTGATATTGAGGTCGTGGGGAAGGCTAACATGTTTTTCAAAGTGTCGCTTATGGTAACACTGACTCCTTTCTCGTAAAGTTTCAAGATGGCTTTATTCACCTCTTTTGCGTAAATAAATCTCATTTTTTTCCCTTTCACTCCCCTGTACGACTCATCCTCCGCTTTTACGATCGACGCATTCAACGCGCCGATGAACGCATCGGGTTTCGTGTATAACCCAGGCTCCAATGTCACGTTGAAATAAAATCTGGCGTCGCAAATATCGTCGTTATCGAGAGATTCGTAGCGAATCCAGACATCACCCTCTATTACATTGAAATAATTTAGCGGAAACTGTATCTCCACCAGTGCGATCTCATACTGCGTCGAAATGTCAATGGTCTGAGGGAGTTTAACGAAACAGTGGCCTGGGTTATTATCCTTAAAAAGTTCCATAGATGCATTGCTGGGCAGGGTGACATAAAAACTCATTTTTTTACTCGTTTCACCGTCGCCTCTCCAAGTTTGGATTCGGTAGCATGTAACCCAAACAGCTGCTCAGTAGGGCTATCCACAGTTTTCCCTCCTTCGCGTCTGGCTTTTCGGTGGTCAGATTGAACAGCGAGACCGCTACAACTGTATATATAACTACCACTTGACAAATAAAGACAAGTTCTAAGTAGGGGGATAGTTTCCCAAACATCGACCCCCACCAGCGTTGTTCGCCGTCTCTCCCGACTCCCGAGTTTACGGCTCGCAAATCGGGCTCTCCACCAAAAGTTACCACTGCTTCTTCTTCTTCTCGCATCTCTAGTTTTTGTATCTGACAATGTCCTTGGACGGTATCCAAGTGTTAAATGAGGAATCGTACCCAAACCATTTGACTAAACACTCCTTTCGCCCAAAGGATGTGCGACGCTCGGTTATGACATTCTCGATTCTGTACTCGTGTTTGTCTCCAACTTTTTAAATTTCCGGTGTGTAGAATGACCCCTCTATCTCATCGCCCTTATCGCCTTTCAACACATATGTAACGGGGTTTGTTTCATTTACTCGACTGATGGAAAACAGTTCCTCCGTCCAAGCCGGGGCATAACCCTTTTTAAAATTGGCTCTGCCCAGGACCAGTCTAACTCGATCACCGGGCTTGTACAGGGGTCTTTCAAATTTAAAGTTGCGTTTGCTATTATACAACGTGTTCCATACCTGTTCTTGATTGTCTGCAATGACGTCGACCAGTGCCATTTTTATACTTCTGTGATACGAATGGTTATAACTTCGAAGTAGGGCGGGGAGGACTCGGACATAAGACAACTTATTGGATTTCGTGAAATATCGCCACATCCGTTGTTTCAGAGTCCTATTAAAGCGTTCCACCACGGCGGCCTTAATATCTTCGTTCTGCGTAGTGAAAAAGTGAACGTTGTTGTCAGCGAGGAATTTCTGAAATGTTCTGTTCAGAAACTCTGACCCCTTATCGGTTTGAAAACTCGCGGGTTTCCCATCGAGAAATATCTTACCGACGGCTTCCACTAAGGATTTCCCCGTTTTGGTTTGTATCGGTACAGACCACGCGAATTTGCGGGTCGGATGGCGGGTCGTCGCGTGGCGTGCGGGTGGGGAAAGGTGCCTTTATTGGTTATCATCATGTGTGGGTCAACAGGAGGCGACGTGTAAAAAAAAAATGCTGACAAGCAATTATTAGTATCGTTAGCGTCATGTACCAGATTATAGCGATTTTTTTTCTTTCTCTCTATTGCATATCCAAGCTAACTCAAGTCAAATAAAAATCATCAGCATGTGCCTCAACACTATCATCATGTGCCTCAACACTATCCCTTCATGGCCTATAATCATCATCATGTGCCTCAACACTATCAGCATGTGCCTCAACACTAGCATCATGTGCCTCAACACTATCATCATGTGCCTCAACATCATCATCATGTGCCTCAACATCATCATCATGTGCCACAACATCATCATCATGTGCCTCAACACTATCATCATGTGCCTCAACATCATCATCATGTGCCTCAACATCATCATCATGTGCCTCAACATCATCATCATGTGCCTCAACATCATCATCATGTGCCACAACACTATCATCATGTGCCACCCTCATCATCAACCTTCATATCATCATCATGTGCCACCCTCAACACTAGCATCATGTGCCTCAACACTATCATCATGTGCCTCAACACTATCATCATGTGCCACCCTCATCATCAACCTTCATATCATCATCATGTGCCTCAACATCACCCTTCATGGCCTATCATCAAGCCACACAAAGTATCAACCATCTCTCTCTCTCACACATTCATGGTAAACCAAAACAAAATTCGTTCTATATTTCTCACAACTTTATTATTACAACAAATATACAACACATATATATATTACTGTCCGGTTGTTGATAATTTTAAGCGTCTGGACGGGCCCCTCGAAGCCGAAGTATCCACGGGGCGAGCAAACGATAAATGATACGGTCGTTTACGTCGGTGGAGTACTAGGTGCGTAACAATGGCCAAAAAAAATGATTTTGATGGATCCTCGATTCCTCGAGGGTCTTAAACAGACTACTAGCACGTCGTATAGCCCATCCGAGACGATCGGTGACAACTTGAGAGATTTAGATGATGAAATGCAACGTATCCTATTCCGCGATGATTTAGCACCCGCCGATAAGGCCAGAGTGTACCAACGTGCCCTGCATCAATATTTAACTTGATTGGAGCAGTATAAACGACGCTCATTGGGCTCGTTCGATCTCATTCAACACAACACGGCAACAGAAAAAACACCTTCCCCACCAACACCATCATTCGAGGTATCACCAGAGCAGACCAAGACACCACCAACACCACCACCAGCGGAAACCCCAAAGGTAGGTAATGAAACCACTCCGCCCGTAGCCACGTATAAACTGAGACCTAAAGTCGATGCTGATGTAGGACCGGTCAACAATTATCTTCACAGTCTATTTTCACAAGTCGACGTATCGCTAAACGACACGTTGGTTACACCGTCGGAGAATACCTATCCTTTTAGAGCGGTGTTTGAGGCCACGCTAAATTACGGAGAGGATGCGAAAACGGGATACTTGACGGCCGCTCTGTTCTACAAAGACACAGCTGGCCACCATGACGATTTGAAAGAAAATGAGGGTTTTAAAACACGGCGCGATTTGACTTCGGGTAGTAAAGAGGTTGAAATGATGGGTCGTTTGCACTCTGATGTCTTTGTGCAGGATCGTTACATGTTAAACAGAGTCGATGTAAGATAAAACTCACCCCCTCGAAGGATGTGTTCAGCCTCGCGGCTCACGATAGCTCTGTGGGTTATAAGAGTGTTATCACCTACGCCGCGCTCGTGGTCAGGAAAGCTAAGCTAAACCCCGCGATTTCTCTGGCCCACGAAAAGGCTCTCTTAAGCGGGAATGCGCTGTACCCGATCAAGAGGGTTACCATCAAGACATTTTCCATCGCTAGTGGGATGCTTTCCCACAGTCAAGACAATTTATTTTTGTCTCAAACACCGACCCGTATAGTGATAGGTCTGATTACAGCCAGTGCTTTTAATGGTGTTTACACAGCTAACCCGTTCAATTTTCAACACTTTGGTCTGATTTATATGAACCTGACGGTCGACGGGAAATGTATCTCGGGAAAGCCTCTAACTATGGACTTTGAACGAAATCAATACGCGAGAGCTTTCTTCGGCACAAATCTGGCCATGGGTCTGATTGGTAAAGACGCTGGGAATAACGTTGATTATAGAGAATTCAAGGACGAATACTGCCTATTTGGTTTTGACCTCTCGTCCAGCCTACTGGACGGCTCCCATTTTGAGCTAGCCACAAGCGGACCCTTGTCGATAGAACTCAAGTTTGCCGCTCCCACCACTACTCCCCTACAAGTTATCGTCTACGCCGAGATGGACTCGGTGCTCGAGGTGTCCAAGACAAGGCAGATTCTAACAGACTTCGCCGTTTGAGAGAGAAAGAAGAAGAATATGAACACGAGGGAGATTTACAACCTTTTGATGTCGGATATTTTCGTTCGACGTTGTTCCCTTGTTAGTGTCATTCCACGAAACCACTTACCGCCGAGCATCGACCCAACGGCGACCGCGGCCTTTGTCATAAACACCGACCCTGCCCACGAACCCGGAGAGCATTGGGTGGCCCTATTTTACAACGGACTCGGCGAATGTGAGTATTTCGATTCCTACGGTTTGCCTCCCAGACACGTGGATATTTTAAACTTTATAGAGCAAAACTCACACGTTCCATTCGTCTACAACCCGCGGGTGTTGCAAGATTTGTTTAGCAACACGTGCGGTCTATATTGTGTTTATTATATACTTCTTAAGTGTCGTGGCGCGAAACTTAACAGAATTCTCATGCCTTTTTCATCGAGACAGCACGTAAACGACCGTATCATTTATCGTTTGCTCGCCCCGTGGATACTTCGGCTTCGAGGGGCCCGTCCAGACGCTTAAAATTATCAACAACCGGACAGTAATATATATATGTGTTGTATATTTGTTGTAATAATAAAGTTGTGAGAAATATAGAACGAATTTTGTTTTGGTTTACCATGAATGTGTGAGAGAGAGAGATGGTTGATACGTTGTGTGGCTTGATGATAGGCCATGAAGGGTGATGTTGAGGCACATGATGATGATATGAAGGTTGATGATGAGGGTGGCACATGATGATAGTGTTGAGGCACATGATGATAGTGTTGAGGCACATGATGATAGTGTTGAGGCACATGATGCTAGTGTTGAGGCACATGATGCTAGTGTTGAGGCACATGCTGATAGTGTTGAGGCACATGCTGATAGTGTTGAGGCACATGCTGATAGTGTTGAGGCACATGATGATGATGATATGCCATGAAGGGATAGTGTTGAGGCACATGCTGATGATTTTTATTTGACTTGAGTTAGCTTGGATATGCAATAGAGAGAGAGAAAAAAAAATCGCTATAATCTGGTACATGACGCTAACGATACTAATAATTGCTTGTCAGCATTTTTTTTTTACACGTCGCCTCCTGTTGCCTAATACCCACACATGATGATAACCAATAAAGGCACCTTTCCCCACCCGCACGCCACGCGACGACCCGCCATCCGACCCGCGAGATACCGCCATCCCCCTTTTAGAACCGCTGTCGCCCGATTTTAGAACCGCTGTCCGATAACCGGCGAGCTAGCGACGCACCACGAGATAAGCCGCCACGCACCAACGCACACCACGACGCGCCGATGACCGTCACGCACCAACGCACACCACCGAGATAAGCCGATTACCGATCACGACCACCGAGATAATAAGCCGATTATCGGACTTTGGCACGGGTTTTGGTGCATGTTTCGTGCAAAGTCGGTGCCAAATCTATTGTCTTTCGGTGCATGTGCGTGCACTTTTAGGATGAGTTCACAGCCACAGCTACTACTGATAGAAGAACTGTTTACAAGGTCACAAAGATCCTTCTTCCTTCTCGGTGGCTTAAAAAATGTTACAAATTTGTTCATAGGCATTTAACATCATTCATCACTTTGGAAAATCTTAAATACGTAACCATTTCCCGAAAAAAAATCGTCAAAATCCTAGCACGACGGCAACCAGTGCTGTGTAAGACATGAATGGTAGTAGCTAGCTTGTTTCAATCATAACGTGACTTAGACAACGATGTACCCTGTCATCACTCATTTTCCTTGTGGTCATGGTCTGGATTATGCGATTGTTTGTTGCCGACAGAATAAGAGGAATTACGTGAGGTCTGACATATAAGATCTGGGTTACTGGGGTCTGGACCCATAAGGTCTGCGTACTGGACGTCTTGAAGATAGTGACTTAGCAGACGATATTGAATTGATTGTCCACTGTTAAAAAGACACACAAGAGATAAAAGTAGTACAGTTTCTAAATAATTTTGACTAAAACTAATGCAGAGAAAACAAAGATTATGAGGGCTAATGACAAAAGTACAAAGAAAGTTATACTCAGAGAAGTGAGACTAAGAGAAGCGGATCATTTTAAATATCGAAAAAGCCATAAAAAGCTCTAAGAACAATGAACTAGATGACTTGAGAACAACCCTGGACCAACTATGCAATAACTTCCAGAGAGTAGTCATTCTGTGGATACCATCACACTGTAATATACACGGGAACGAACGCGCAGACAAATTAGCTAAAGAGAGAGATTACCACAAGAGAACCATCCGCTCAGTTATGATGAAGCCAAATCCATCCTAAAGGGTCAGTTACATGAAAAATGGAAACGAGAACACCAAAAGCATAACGAGAGTGACGGATACCACCAAGTATCAAGGAGGGAACAATTCATCATACTTCGCATACGCACTGGCCACAATAGAATGAGAAATCACATGTTCACCATATTCAAAATAGGTACAACCAGCTTATGCCACTGTACACTGGACAATATGATTACAAAACATGCTCTACAGGATTGCCCCCAGTACGCAGACTTAAGAAGAGCAATGTGGTCCACGACCACCTCCATGGAAGAAAAACTATATGGGGCAATCGATTCGCTTAAACAGACAGCTGACGTCATGAGAGAGTCTGGAATCCTACTCTGATTGAGTCTTGATCGCAGAGAGAGAGTGAGAGAGAGAGGAGAAAGATTTTAAATATTTAGGAAGCTATATTTCGTTTAAAAAAGTGACACTGAGAAAGAGATTTCTCATATAATAAGCAATGGAGGCGAAGGCGCGCCTCCCAGCACCAGAGCTGGAAGTTGTCAGCGATCCACAGCTGATGGCTTGCGCCAGGATCGGTGAACCAGAACCATCCAGACCCTGCTCCACCTCTTGTAACAGACTAACCTGTCTAGCCTAACCAAGAGAGTAGGGATCGAAGAGGGAAGACAACCCGGTACTCAAAAATGGCATGCTGAAGTCGGATGTGTTGGGCCGAAGGGCGCAAATAACACAGTTATAATGTAAACCACAACACAACGCAGACACGCCTAATTAACGTTCTTTTAAGGGCGGATGATGACGAGGTACACTCCTTAAGTCATCGGGCGAAAGCAAGCAAGCATATAATAGGCATGTCAGTCCAATAATTCAATAGACTTAGAAACGTTTGGCGTTTAGTCTCCATCTCAGCACCAAACCTAGAATTGATAAGTCAAATATTGCGATCAATTTTCTTATTTGCAGGACAAACGTGGCATGTGAACCATACAATAGAACGTCAACTTTAGAGGATTCGAAGGTCACTATCTTAAGGCGGTTCTAAACATCAGCTGGGATTAACACATCGCAAACACAGGAGTTGTCAGAATATCAGGCGTTAACAATATCAATCAAGAATTGAAAAGAAGATGTTGGAAATGGCTGGGAATAGAACGAACCAGGCATCCGTATCTAGCATTAACATGGACACACCCTGACAAATGGAGGAGAGGTAGACCATTGGGGTCATGGCGATGAACGATGCATGATGAGATGAAAGAGGCTGGAAAGTTCTGGCGAGAGTTGTCCATCTTTGCTCCAGACTAAACTACTTATTGAAACGATGTAATAAAAGATCATCACCTGAACTTATGACATGCATGAAGGACCGAGTGATGTGGAGAGAGATGATCGCCTACCCCAGCCAGCATGGCACCTGGTGATGATGTTGATAATTCTAATTGTTTGTCTGGTAGTGAATAACACAGTTTCGTCAACATTAAAAAAAAAAACAATCATGTTTTATTGGGAGCAGAGGTTATTCACTTGTGGGTCCACCAGTCACCATTCAACACGATATAAGAACCTTTTCGTCTTGTCAGACGGTCTAGTGAGGGTATTGTATATTTTTTTAAGGTTTTGTTTTTGTCGAACAGCTTCTATCGTGGCTAATTCTACCAATGTTTGACAAACACACATGCCCACAGAATGAACAAGGCAGGCCCACTGATCCACAGGGTTTTCCATCATTTTTCATGAGTCTTATCTCTTCTAAGTTTTGCTTTATAACAGTCTCAAGTGATGTTATACATGCTCTCCATGATGTGCGATCACTTGCCAGATGCCTCCAGTCATTTTCACAGATGGAGTAATCATTCAGAGATGATTTAGAGATGTCATTCAACACGATAATCTCAAGATAAACTCAACATGCGTTATGTTAACATTTTACAGAATCAAAGGATGTATTATTTGATCTCCTCCAAAGGGAGCCATGATATGAGATATAATATTGTTCAATGCCCTCTATAAAGTCCCCAATCTTGGCTCACATGATAGACTTTTGAAAGAAATAATTTTTCTTGTGTGTAAAATCACAGGATAAACTTCAATAACATACAAATTTAATTAAGCTGACAAGATTACTGATACACAGAGTTAGACAGAGAACTAATTGTTAACGTGTTACTCTATGATCTGTTATTAGAGTTTATACTGAGGAACGTACACCGATAATCAAATTCAAAAGAGGTAACTCCTGGTTAATGTGACCTATGTGTTCATGCAGTGGGCCACACACTAGCAAACATTTTGTAACTCAATTCGCAATGCACAATAAAAGAATCAAGATGGCAAGTAATTTCACATTTGGTTGATTATAAATTGTTTTTTGTTTTGCTTTGAGGGTTAGTTCAAAACCGTCTGCAATGAGTGGATGTAAGATCACGAAAGATCATTTCTCAGAATGCAAATGAGAACACGATTCAGTCACCGGTTTGCTATTGGACAATCAATACGAGTAGCCAGCAGAGATTGACAGATCAACTTCGATCACAGCAACAGGCCCCGCCCACAATGAAATAGACCACCGCCTTAAAATAATCGCAGTCGTAGTACTCGCCCTACCGCATTAAAGCGATCTAAGATTGCACACACAAAAATGAGATTATCTCAGAATTTGGTGAAAATAATTAATAGCTTGTCTCATATAATGAGTAAAACCGTTATATGTATTCTTTAAACTTGGTATCAATTCATTTTAATACTTTTACCTATATCATGTAGATATTCTGAAATATTACATTGTTATATATTACATTTAGGCAATATTTTTTACTTATCTTTTCCTTAAGAAAGGTCTCAGCCTGAGTAGTAAGAAAACTTGAAGAAATGGTCATATCGAAGAAACAAATGCATCACCATCATGCAGCATAAAAGTAAGCAGGACAAATCTGAAACAAAGGCAACGTGTCAAAGACTTAGGCACAGTAATAACATCAGATGGAAGATGCACCACAGAAATAAAAAAGTAGAATAGTTCAGGCCAAAATAGCATTTTAGAAAATGGTTGGTTGCGTTCGCCCGATGACTAAAGTATTCTAGAGTATCGTGGTAGACTAGAATATTCCTTTTCATCATCCGCCCTTACAAGGACGTAGTGGACGTGTCTGCATTGTGTTGTGGTTTGCAGTATAACTGTTATATTTGCGCCTTTCGGCCCAACACATCCGACTTCAGCACGAAATTTTTGAGTATCGGGTTGTCTTCCCTCTTCGATCCCTGCACGCCTGGCCAGACTAGACAGGTCAGTCTGTTCCTGGAGGCACCACGGAGAGGTGGAGCAGGGTCTGGATGGTTTTATTTCACCGACCCTGGCGCAAGCCATCAGCTGTGGATCGCTGACAACTTCCAGCTCTGGTGCTGGTAGGCACGCCTTCGTCTCCATTTTAGAAAATGAAGTACGTCCTATGAAATAAATATATGTCAATAGAAGTGAAAAAGAGAGTTCATCGGTGTTATATTGAGTAAATTCTGACATATGGAAGCGAATCGTGGACTGTAGACAAACAAATGGAAAGATGATTAGAGGCCACAGCGATGTGATTTCTCAAAAGAATGTTGAAGTTTCCTGGACAGCTAAAAAGACTAAAGAAGACATTCTCAAAGAGGCCATTATAAAAGGGAGCTCCTAAAAAAACATAAGAAAGAAGCAATCAACATTTTTTGCGCACATCATGAGAAGAGAAAAGTTGAAATACTTGGTTACAATTGGCAAAAGACAGGGAAAGAGAGATCGCGGACGAAAAGAGAGAAGATACTAGATAGATCGGAATCCTGGCTTGGAAAACAGTCAACAACAGAACTGATGAGATGCACTTTGGATAGAAGATTGTAGAAGAATAAGACCGCCTACACGCCAAGCTGTAAGGCACATGATGATGCTTTTGTTAGCTAATAAACCTGTCAGTGGTTGGTACGCCTATACAGGATGGGCAAGCTCGACACATACTCTTGAACTCCGTCAGCGTGGCTTTAGTCTCTATTTCGTTTTTCTTCTAGTCTAGTGCTCTAGTGCTCACTGCATGATAGATGCTTGCAAATGTTTCCAAATCTCCTCACAAACATAGTCTCCTCCATCATTTGCCCATCCTGATATTACTGCTGCATCAACTCTTGGTTATACATTTTGAACAGTTCATGGTTGTTGATCTTTATCTACACCCATGGACATAAAAAGAGGAGTAAGACAAGGATGCATCCTATCATCAAGCTTGTTCAATCTATACACTGAGCAAATCTTTAAAAACATCTCAGAGACACCAGGCCTAAACATTAATGGAAAGATAATCAATAACCTGAGATATGCGGATGATACTGTTCTACTAGCAGAAAATCCTAAAGACCTACAACAATTACTTAATGTGATAAACACAACAAGCAAAAAATATGGACTAGAAATGAATATCAAAAAGACTAAAACTATGATCATAAACAAAGAAAATTCTCAAGACCTACAATTAAATATCACAGTTGAGGGAACACATCTGGAGACAGTCCAGAGTTACAACTACCTAGGACATACTATAAACAATGATGGAAAATGCAAAACTGAAATAAACAAAAGAATAGGTATGGCAAAAAGTAATTTTAATGCCATGAAAAATATACTAACAACAAAACAAATATCAGCAGGGCTGAAACTAAGAATGGCAAAATGTTACATCTTCTCAATATTCCTGTATGGTGCAGAAACATGGACATTAGACAAGAAAACAGAACAGAAAATTGAAGCCTTTGAAATGTGGATTTATAGAAGAATAGGTATAATTGGATGGAAACAAAAGATAACAAACCATGAAGTTTTAAAACAACTGAAAATAAAAAGAAAACTGCTAAACACAATTAAGACGAGATAAATTAAATTTTTGGGGCATGTTAAAAGACACAACAGCCTACTAAAATAATATTGGAAGGAAAAATACAAGGCAAAAGAGACAGAGGCAGACCAAGACTAACATGGACGAGTAACATCAAAAGATGGACAAGTCAATCTATGTCAGCCTGCACCATCAAAGCAAGAAACAGAGTAGAATGGCGATCCATTCCGAAGGTAGCCAACCTTCGTTGCGGAGAGGGCACAAGATGATGATGATGATGTTGATCTTTATTGGCGAAACTACTCAAAGAATTGTTATCAGAAAGGTTGTGACGGTTAAAGATGATGTCATGACGCTTGCTTGGTCTCTATCGTTCTGATCCATTTAGAAGTGCGTGAAAGTATACACAGCGCTCATTTACTGTTAGTTTTATTCTTGTGTTTCACTGATGGATCTCACCAAGTAGCAAATCTTACTTCGGAAAGTCGACCCTATAATCATAGTCATCTGTGAGTAACTGTTCAGCGGGGTCAAGGTCTCTGAAGATGAACTGGAGGTGAATCTGAATGAAGAAATTACTGGGTAATTTGAATGTTTTAGAAAAAAAAATAGTTCCATCGATACTTCTCTGAACTGAAAAAAGGCAAAGTTGATACCAAAGCCATCACACATTTTCCTGAAGGTCTTCATCATTTCCGATGCACAACAAGATACAAACTTCTATCCGCTGGACTGTTCCCCGACATTTATTTTATTTTTATTGCTGAAGAATGTTTAATTATATACGTAAACGCGCTCGTTTTTTAATTGTGATAATGGGAACATACTCTTTATATCACAACAAAGTCTGCAACATCAATGTCGAAGATGTTTGCATGAAATATGAGGTTAGAAATAAACCATGAAATTAATATATTTTTTATTTCATTCTTTGGTCCTGCAATTGTGGTCGTGGCTGACATTGAGGAGAATGTGAAGCAGTAAAATGCATGGTTTCAATAAATTAGTGTAGAAACTCGAAAAATAAACATTAATAATCTGTTTGAGCACAATTGAAAATATGTTTATTGTGTTATTTTAAAAAAAGTACCCCCGTCACGCCAAGTGGCGTATAGGGAATATGGTGTTAGTGACCATATATTTTACAGACCTTCGACACATGCTTTTTGGGGAAATGTGGTCGGTATTACGCCCGTGCCGCTTCACTTTCCATGAAAAAAGAATCAGGTACCCATTAACGGCTGGGTGAACCCGGAAAGCCGTCGGTTGGGATCGAACCCTACCTCTTGTCCTTTGTAGTCCAGTTCACTAACCACTGAGCTTTATTGTGTTATAGATATCTATAATTCTGTTTTTGTTTGTTTGTTATTTCAAAGAATGTTCTTTCATTGCCATTTGTTCACAGCTCTACAACTATTCCATTACAAACAAGTATCAGAAATTGAGTATTTATATGGTTTTTTGGCATCCATTTACAATGTTCCAGGAGAATATAAAATAGATAATATTAAAGTGTCTTTTACCGGGTTATAAATATTTTTTGAGACACAATTTTACTAATGTTGTGAAAATTAGCCTTCTCGTTCTTATTGTTACTATGTTCCAAACTTCACATGGACTACAATCCTCTACTCATAGAAACGTATAATACACACATAACTGTTTACAGAGTTGCCGTGCACTTTAATAGGCCATAAATATTGTTTACTTGCGTCCCAAGGTTTAAATAGCCTAACAACCCCCTAAAATGAAGCTTGTCTATTGTCCCATCATTAGTAACCGATTACCGCCCCAACTTGCACAGTTATAATTGGCTCTATTGTCCAGTAAGGCCGCCACGCTGACCATGTTTTCCTAACTCACATCTGGAGATAAACATTACAATAACTCAAGCTTCATCACAACTGCCAATGTAGCAATCTATTGGTGGAAACCAAATTATCCAATTAAAACACTGACCCCCTCCAATATATAAACTCAAACATTCACAATTTGGTTACCAGTCTAAAACATTCATCTTCAAGGTTAGATTCCCACTACCGTTTCAACGGAAGCTATACCAACTCGTAGAAGATCGTGGACAGACCTTACCTGTAAACCTTCTGCTCATATTTGCTACTCTATAAGGACATTCTGTTATCAACCATGGCTGAAGCAAGTGAACCCAGTATTAATATTTTGGAACTGGATGGCGATTTTTGCACATCCCTAAACCTCCAGCCGGAGGATGTAATGAGCAAGGGAATGTGCGGAGACATTGTTCTGACAAAGAATAACGGATGCAAGTATGTCGTAAAGAAGTTCTCTCTGTTAGATAAAGACAAAAATATTTTAGAGAATATTGAAGCGTTCTTTACTGAAGCCAAGTTGATGCAAACTTTGGACCACCCGTTTGTGATGAAGTGCATTTACGCCGGCAAGTGTCCAGAGTACTTGGCCATCTGCATGGATTACTTCGAGAGGGGCACTTTGCATGACTATGTCGGTGAAATCGACAAAGATCTGTCAGGACGTTGTGTTACTCAAGTAGCTTGCGCACTCCGATACCTGCACAAACATAATGTAGTACACCTGGATGTTAAACTGGAGAATATCTTCTTAGATTTTGAGTCTAACGCCGTTCTCGGAGACTTTGGACTCGCGGTAGAGATGATCCATAACCAGAAGATCCTGAGTACAATCCTATGTGGTGGTACGTCTTGTTATTTTGCTCCAGAACGGAGAGGGGCCCCATTAGACAAGGAACTGGATCCGTTTAAGGTTAGTGCTGCTTTTCTTGCATGTTTTAGCTTATGTGAAATGTTTCTCGTTACATGTTGTCTGCTGTTATCTATTCTACAGATCAACATCTTCAAGTACCAGGCCTGCTGGTCATGTCTCTCCACAACTTTGGATTTCGATAGTTATTAATCATTTCTGTTGTTGGCCTTCTGCCAAGTCATTCTCTTAAGCTGACTGTATCTTTTCTCTTTGCTTCCCTCTATCTCTTCGTCTCTCAATTTTCCCAGTTGTTACAATATATCCCAGCTGTTCTCTTCTCATTACATGGCAAAAAAATGATAATTGTTTTTTCATAATATTGAAAAATTAACTTTCTTTGTGCTTTGACCTCTTTGAAAACGTTTTCATTGCTCTTCTTAACTGTCCATGGTATTCTAAACATTCTTCTGTAAAACCACATTTCTACAGACTCCAGTGATTTCCTTCTGTTGTCCTATTGTCCATGATTCACATCCATATGTTAAGACTGGCTCTACATAATATTTAAGAACTTTTATTCTTGTTTCTATTGTAAAAAATGGATTGCATAGTATAGATATATACATGTATTACTTTTTGCAAATTTTTGTAGTAAAAATGGTTGTTGAAATCAATATATATATATACTTAAATTCATTTACTTGTTTTAATATTGTTCCATTTACCTTTATTTTACACTGGTGATGTGTTTTTCTTTGTTGTTACCATTACTTCTGTCTTTTTGCTAGTAAGGCTGAGTACTTTATTTCTGCTCTCTTTCACTATAATGTCTAATATTTCTTGTAAAACATTTTCACTCTTAGCGATTAAGACTGTATCATCAGGATACCTTAGATTATTCATATTATGACCTCCGTTTGTTATTCCAGGCATGCCCCTTATGGAGTTAAAAATAATCTCACTATATATATTAAACAAACACAACTTTGTCTAACACCCTGTTTTATTTGTTGAAACATTCCCATTTGGTTTCCAGTTCTTATGGCCGCTGTTTGTTGCCAGTACATGTTCTTTATTATTCTTAGACCTTTGCTGTCTACGTTTATGCTTTCTAAAATGTTGATTGATTATGTGTTCTTTACTTTGTCAAATGCCTTGGTATTATCTATGAAACATAGGTATAGATCTATTATCACCTCTATGGCTCTTTCTACTAAAGACCTTATGATGTAAATGGCATTGCTCGTTCCTTTACCTCCAATAAAACCACACTTTTCATCACTAATTTCTGGACTGATTTTAATTCACACTCTTCGCATGGTGATTCTTAGTAATATTTTAGTCATGTCACTCATAAGGCTTATTGTGCGATGATCATCGCATTCAATCGAACTAGATTTTTAAAATAAGGCTATGAATATCGATTCTAGAAGGTCTTCTAGTATATATCCGCTGTTATAGATATCATTCAAGATATTTGTTATTATTTCTATTCCAAAATCACACATGGCTTCAATCTCTTCTTTAGTTATTAATTTGGCCTAGAAGATTTTCCTGCTTTCATATTGCACGAGGTGTCTTCCACTTATTCTTTGTGTATTTCTAGTCCTTCTCCATTATCCTTAATATTCACTTCCGTTCGTTCATAATTATAAACATCTTTAATGTATTCTGGCCATCGTACCCTTTGCTTTGTTGTTCAATAGTTTTCCTTCCTTTGGTCTTAAACATTCAGCTTTTGATTGCGTTTTTCTTCCTTTTAATTCTTCAATTTACTTGCATATAGCTTTGGCATCTCCTAATGGTAGTTTAGGTACTGGTAGAAAAATGGAAAAAGAGTTCTAAAATGTTATGTAGAGCCAGTCTTAACATATGGATGTGAATCATGGACAATAGTACAACAGACAAGAAAATCACTGGAGTCTGTAGAAATGTGGTTTTACAGAAGAATGTTGAGAATACCATGGACAGCTAAGAAGAGTATTGAAAATGTTCTGAAAGAGGTCAAAGCAAAAAGAGAGATAATGTCCAATATTAGGAAGAAACAATCATCATTTTTTGGCCACGTAATGAGAAGAGAACAACTGGAATATATTGTAACAAATGGAAAAATTGAGGGACGAAGAGATAGAGGGAAGCAAAGAGAAAAAAAAAACCAGACAGCTTGGCAGAGGGTCAACAAAAGAAATTATAAATGACTGTCGAGATCAAAAGTTGTGGAGAGACATGATCACCTTCGCCAGCAGGCTCGGTACTTGATGATGATGAATGATAGTTTGCCATTGTCTCTATATCAGAGATCATCTGCCTGCCATCACGGAGTGGAGGCCATAACCGGCACTACTTGTCGGCTGCTCCCACTACATCATCCACCACCTGCTCCAATGGCTTCACATAACCCTGATAGGGGGGCTAAACGGGAGCTCTACCCTGCCCAAGGGTGTCCCGAAGACTAGCGGAGGAAAGGAGACGTCTTACTCAGAACTCTACCCCGCTAACCCAAAGAAGAACGGGTATACAAAATATTGCACAAAGAGATCTAAAACAAATGCAGAGAAGCTAAGGAAAGATGGGTAAAGCAGAAATGTGAACAAATGGAAAAAATAACAAAACAAAGATTCAAAATGTATGCACAGTTAAATGAATTAAAAGGAAGAAAAGAAGTCAAGTTTCAGGATGTATGAAATCAAAGGAAGGAAAGATAATAATGGGACAGGAGAAGATAATGGAAAGATGGACAGAATATATCAGTCAACTCTATGATGATGACAGACCAGAGCTAAGCGAATTCAATCAAAGACACAGGCCCATCACAAATGCAGAGTGACGTGGAGGACGCATGAAAAGAGACAAAGCTTCAGGACGCAAATCAACACATGAAAAGAGGCAAAGCTCCAGGACGCAAATCAACACATGAAAAGAGGCAAAGCTCCAGGACGCAAATCAACACATGAAAAGAGGCAAAGCTCCAGGACGCAAATCAACACATGAAAAGAGGCAATGCCCAAGGTACCGACAATATAAAAATCGAAGAGATAAATGCATTACGAGAGCTGGGAGTGCAAGTCATTACAAAACTACTCAATGTATCTCTCTCTGTATCTCCCTCCCCCTCTCTCTGTATCTCTCTCCCCCTCTCTCTGTCTCACCCTCCCCCTCTCTCTGTATCTCCCTCCCCCTCTCTCTGTATCACCCTCCCCCTGTCTCTGTCTCACCCTCCCCCTCTCACTGTATCTCCCTACCCCTCTATCTGTCTCACCCTCCTCCTCTCTCTGTATCTCCCTCCCCCTCTCTCTGTCTCACCCTCCCCCTCTATCTATCTCACCCTCCTTCTCTCTCTGTCTCTCCCTCCCCTCTCTCTGTCTCTCCCTCCTCTCTCTGTCTCTCCGCCCTCTTTCTGTCTCACCTTCCGCCTCTCTCTGTCTCTTCCCCGTCTCTTTGTCTCTCCATCCTCCTGTTTTTGTCTCGCCCCCTCTCCCTCCTCTTCACTCTGTCCCCCTCCTCCTCACTCTGTCTCTCCCTCCTCCTCTATCTGTCTCACCTTATTACCCGTTTACAATTATGTTGTTATTCCGGTATATTGTGGCGGGAACAACTGAAGGCTATGCATGAAAAGTGTTCCTTATTGCAGTTTCCTCATATTCCAAGTCCGGCTTGTTGCAGGAGCTACTGAGTTAAGTGCTCTGTGCACACCGTGAGCTGTGTGTCTCATCCGTTATGATCATGTTTCGATACTCCAATTGTTTATGATGAATGATGATGATATCGTATGACAGGGAACAGTTGGCTGTGCTCACTTTCTGCGCAGTTTCGCCTTATGTCTTTTGGCGCGTGCTGAGACTGCTACGATGGGGACTACAGTTACCTTTCTTTGTTCGGGAGATGAGATATTAATTCGGATGATTACGCTGGCACGGGCGGTTGAGCAGTTATGGATTTTAATTCGTTTGCAGTGATACCGGGTCTTCCATAACCAAATAACTACTCAATGACATATATAACACTGGTCAAATACTGCAAGATCTACTAAAATCTATTTTTGTAGCCATGCCAAAGAAGTCAGGCGCCACTGATTGTGAAGACCATTACACTATTAGTCTCATGAGCCTTATGACGAAAACATTACTAAGAACCATCATGAGACATGTAACGAACAAAATAAAACCAGAAATAAATGAGGAACAAAGTGGATTTATGGAAGGAAAGGGTACCAATAATGCAATATACATCTTAAGAACATTGATAGAAAGATCTATAGAGGTAAAGAAAGATCTATATATGTGCTTAATAGATTACACAAAAGCATTTGACAAAGTAAATCATTTGGAAATAATAAATATGGTGGAGAAATTAAACACTGATGGCAAAGATCTGCGAATCATTAAAAAAAACTTGTACTGGCAACAAACAGGAGCTATACGAATTGGCAACCAAACAAGCCAGGAAATTTCAATTAATAAAATAAGGAGTCAGACAAGGCTGTGTTCTGTCACTGGATTTGTTTTCACTTTACAGCGACCATATTATGAGATCAATAGTAGACAAAAAAAAGATTTGAAGTCAACGATCACAACATAAATAATTTGCAATATGCTGATGACACAGTCTTAATAGCAGAGACAGAGAATGAACTACAAGAAATGATAGACATAGTAGTAAAAGAAGGCAACATAAAAGGTCTCAGTCTGAATAGTAAGAAAACAGAAGTAATGGTCATAGAAAAGGAACAATCTTCACCATAATGCATCATAAAAATAAACATGACTAATCTGAAACAAGTGCAACGCTTCAAATACTTGAGCACAATAATAACACCAGATGGAAGATGCACCACAGAAATAAAAAGCAGAATAGCTTAGGCCAAAATAACATTTCAGAAAAGGAAAACAAGTCTTATGCAACAAATCTATGTCAATAGAAGTGAGAAAGAGGGTTCATCAGTGCTAAATAGATCCAATTATAACATATGAAAACGAATCATAGACAGTCAAAAAAAGCAAAGACAAGTAGAGGCCATGGAGATGGGATTTCTCAGAAGAATGTTGAAAGTTCCCTGGACACCTAAAAGGACCAACGAGGAAGTTCTCAAAGAGGCCAACACAAAAAGGAAACTCATAAGAAGCATCTGAAAGAAACAATCAACATTTTTCAGGCACATCATGAGGGGAAGAAAGTTGGAATACTTGGTTACAACTGGCAAAATATAGGGACAGAGAGATCGCCGACGACAAATGGAGAAATTATGGATAGCTTGGTGTCATGGCATGGAAAACAGTCAACAACAGAACTGATACGATGCACTGTAGATAGAAGATTGTGGAGGGACATGATCTCCTACGCCAACCGATATGGTACATGCACGATGATGTTGATATATATGTATATGATATATATTATATACTGTTGAGTGTAGTGATATCTTCTCTGTATCTTTTTTTGAGCTTTCACGTCTGTTGACCCTATATATGATTCAGGAAATATTTTCTTGCATCTTCTATAGTAGTCTGCTTTTTACCCTTACTTCAGAGTAAATAATCATTAGAGGCTTCTTTTATCCTCGCTTGTTAGAGCTAATTTCTAATGTTAAAAAAAACAATCATCATTTTTTGGCCATGTAATGAGAAGAGAACAACTTGAATAAATTGTAACAACTAGAAAAGTTGAGGGACGAAGAGATAGAGGGAAGCAAAGAGAAAAAATAAGACAGCTTAATTAAGAGAGTGGCTTGGCAGAAGGTCAACAACAGAAATAATAAATAGCTACCGAGATCGAAAGTTGTGGAGAGACATGATCACCTACGCCACTAGGCCCGGTACTTGATGATAATGATGATGTTAGAGGCTAGTTTTGTAGTTTTAGGAAAATCCATTCTTTTTATTTTGTTCCGATCTGTTGTCTCTGTGGTTTGTTACAAACGTCTTGGTATCAAAGGCTGGATGTGAATGTTTCAAGTGATTAAAAACCTGCCCAGCTTCAGTGGCTAATCTTTACAGTGCAATGGAATATTAATTCCACAAACATGGATTTACTGATTCCTGATTCTCTTTGTTTCAAGTTTATTGCCAGTAGAGATTATATCCCTTGCTTTCATGATTGAAGCAATTTGCTAATGTGATTTGAGAGTATATTTATTTGTGTTTATTTGATTATAATTTTATTATGGAAAAGTTACGCCTGAATTATTGTTCAGAGATGTGGGCTTTTGTGGCGATTAGTTTAAGTTATGAACTGTTTGCAGCCGGTATTGTAGCTTGACATGAACAAATAAACACAAGATTATTAATCACACTTGCTTGTTTCAGTGACAAAGTGACTCCTTTGTTAAAATAACTGTTGCTTGTTTCAGTGAGAAAGTGATACTTTTGTTAAAATAACTGTTGCTTGTTTCAGTGAGAAAGTGGCACTTTTGTTAAAATAACTGTTGCTTTTTTCAGTGATAAAGTGACTCCTTTGTTAAAATAACTGTTCATTGTTTCAGTGAGAAAGTGGCACTTTTGTTAAAATAACTGTTGCTTTTTTCAGTGACAAAGTGACTCCTTTGTTAAAATAACTGTTCATTGTTTCAGTGAGAAAGTGGCACTTTTGTTAAAATAACTGTTGCTTGTTTCAGTGAGAAAGTGGTACTTTTGTTAAAATAATTGTGCATAGTTAACTTGTAGCACTTTTGTTTTTACAATCGTCAAGAATCTGAAGCATTTATGGACACAGTTCTCTACTACATTTCAATTCTGAATTTGTGATAACATGGGAGTTTTTTTAATGAGTGAAAGATTGGAAATGATTTCTCCCAGCCTAAATATTCCTGATAAGAGACGCTGGTGATAGCTTCCATATTTTTGTTGCCATAACAGACGCCAATTGTTGAGAGATGTGGTCGGTGGTACGCCACGCCGCCCTTACTTCTCCTGGATATTGCTGGTCCTTGTTTTTAACGCCTGAATGAACCCCATATGAACAATTTTTTTGGGCACATCATGAGAAGAGGAAAGTTAGAATACTTGGTGACAACTGGCAAAATAAAAAGGAAAGAGAGATCACGAACGACAAGGAGAGAAAATACTGGATAGCTTGTTGTCATGGCATGGAAACCAGTAAACAACAGAACTGATACGATGCACTGTACATAGAAGATAGTGGAAGGACATGATCGCCTACACCAACCGGCATTGTACATGATGATGAATGAACCCCTGATTCAATTAACAGCACCGCCCCAAATATAAATTTTAACGGTTATTACAAATTAGTTTTAATGATATTTGGGTTTTATAGTCCGTTCAGATTCGTTTGCCGAGATGTTATGATTTATAATTCAAAAAGTTCTTGATGATTTCACATGATTTTTGGCATACGGTGTTAAAATGTCCTTGTCACGAGAACATATGTGTTACTCGATGTCTAGCTATAACGGTTTTCTTAAAGCGGCGAATTCCTTTGATCTTTGCCCATGTAACTATTATTTTGACCCTAATCAAAATGTTTTACAGTAATCTAGTGCAACGATGACCCATAGGCGTGTCCATAAAATTTTACTTGGTGGCAAGTATACAAATTTTAAATTATATATAGAACTTTTGTTCGTAGAGTAAATTTGATATAGTTCCATGCTCTTGGTGTGAGTTTCCCAAATGTTGTCGCTGCCTTTCAAATACGTACATTTAGTTCCTCATCTAAGGAAAGTGTGGCTGTAATAGTGGATCCAAGATAGCTGAACTTCTGTACTGACTCAAGCAGGCTTCCATTCAAAGTAATGGTTGTTGGTTTGCTTATAACATATTTTTGATTGCTTGGGTGGTCTTGAACAATAAACTGTTTAACAAATCAACTAGGAAATTTTGCAAATCAAACTATTTATCTGTAGACTTAATCAGAGTAATGATCATTCAGAATCAGACGAGTCAAATAGGTCGATTACTGCTTTCGGCTGAACAAACAACAAACCATCCTTTTCCCAATATTCCTCTTCTTGTCGTAACACATGATCCTCACATTTTACCCAGTAGTCTTTATTTATATTTGATAGAGCCTGATTTGTAAGTGTCTCAACATCGCATAATTTGAAAGTTTTATTTGTATATGCTACGTGTCCTTTAACTTTTGCCCAAACTAGTTCTATAGGATTTAAGTGTGCATGATATGGAGGTAGTCTCAAACATCTATGACCATGTTCTTGAATTAACTTGTCTATTTTAAATATCTTTGTACGTTGTGTCTGTTTTACAAGGCTAAGCAATTCGGGTTTCAAGTAGCTGTCGTTAACTTGTATGTGTTCTTTTATGAGCCACGTTTTGATTGCATCTTTTGTACTTGATGATGTTGGGATTCTATCTTCTACGTTAACTACGTTATGGTATGAAGCATTGTCCATTATCAGACAAGAAGGTCGATCTAATATTGGAAGGATACTTTTCTCGATCCAGTCTTTAAATATGTGCCCATTCATTTCGGAGTGGTAGTCTCTATTGTCTATGGATTTTGAAATGAAAACGAGATGAGCATTCTGCAACAACCCATTATGTCTGCTACCTGCATGTGCAACTATCAAACGTTGCCCTTTACTGCTTGGTACTGATCTTTTAATACTTCCATCTGCTAACTGCCATTCCTTTTCATTTGTATGATGAGCGTTGATCCAAGTTTCATCTAAATAAACAATATCATAATCATTTTCGCGCATTTCCTTCACTTCACGTAAATACTTGCTTCTAAGAGCTACTAGATGTGGCTTCTCACAAATAATGTTTTTTCCACCAGCATACTTTCTAAAGGTGAAGCCTGCACTTCTTAATATTTTCCATAATGAAGTTTTTGATATTTCAATGTCGTTGTTAGTTTTCAGCCAAAGCTTCAACTTTCTAAGTGTCACTTCTTCGTTTATATCAAACATTCGACAGATTTCTCTTTTTACTAGGTCCTTATCAAAACTGTCTAACGTTTCTTTCCTTCCTTGCTTTCTTGCATTTGTTGGCAATAAATATCCGCTTCCTTTAACTATTCGATCAAATGAACGTTTACACAAACCTAAAATATGCATTGTTCTCTTCTCAGGGTTTGATAAAGAACAATAAAGATGTCCCTTTTTACGCTCTCTGCAGAAGTATTGATAAATCTTTATAGCAATGTTATGCTCAGTAAAATATTTTGCCTTTATATTCATTCTCACATAGACTTGCAGAAGATAATATGGATAGTGCCGCCTCCTTTCTGTAAATATTGAGATTTGCCTCTGAATTATGACTCGAACTCGAGTCTACGGCCGTGATTTTGACGTCACATAATTTCCGTTCGGCTAAAATGTCATTTTGTGCTAAACGGGAAATTTCATATGTAACATTTCTTTATAAAAATTTATAGTGGAAACATAACTATTTTAGGACGGTGCGCATTCAGCCGTGAAGGTCATGCCTATATGTTAAAGAATCAGCTGTGAGATGTAAGCATCTACATAATCCCGCCGGTGTTTATAATATCGATTAACGTTTTTTTAATATAGGTTAAATAAGGCATCTTTGAAACTGGATCACATTTCTTTGATAAAAAAATATTTTTATAGCGACATTAGTATTCTAAACCTAACTTCAAAAGATCAATGCAAATGAACAATAAGTTTTTGAAAAAAATAAATTAATGTCTAGGCAAACGAATCTGAACGGACTATAGTAATATTTGAGTTGTAATATTTGAGTTTTAGTGATAATTGAGTTTTAATGATTTTTTAGTATTAATGATTTTTTTTTAGTTTTAGGTGATAGTTATAGTTAGTCAAATCATCACTGTACATCAGGCAACTCCATGAGTGCCCAGTTCTGCCCCATCATGGTGTAGAGGCTGAGGATTGTGTTGGTTTGTTGGAGTCTTGTATTGATCAAATAGCGCGTTTGTCGAGTTTGACCATCTTTGGTTTGATACTCTTGCAATCTAATTTAAAGTTACAGATTCACATTCATTGTGGTTTGGAAGTGAAACTTCAGTAGATTAAAGCTTATGATAAGATTTTGGAAATGTTATAATTTTTTTCCTGATAATTCTATAACTGTTATCATAATTTAAATTGTAATTTCAGTTAGCATGCATTGAATAATTATGTAAACATTATAATTTTAATAATTCGTTAGAAAACAGACTAACACAACTAAATTATCATAGACAAACAACGGTACAATATTTCTAACTACTACTGTCTAACCAACAGATGGACTCCTACTGTCTCGGTGTTGTGTTCTGGTCGCTGATCATGGGGAGGTTCCCAGAAGACAACATTCATTATTACTATGAAACGAGGAGGAAACGAGATCTGCCCGCAAATATAAGGTGAGTTATTATGTTTTTTTACCCTTCTATTTTATACTTTATTTGTAACTTTTCTTATGCTTGCCTATCTTTCTTACTTCATCCCACAAACCTGGGAGATATTCGGGTTCTTCTGACAGACTTCACCATTTGTTTGTCTCTATCTACAATACATGTCTACCACTCTGCGAAGCTAAGGCGTCTTCGTTCTTTGATATTATCTTCACATTTTGTTTGTCTCTATCTACAATACATGTCTACCACTCTGCGAAGCTAAGGCGTCTTCGTTCTTTGATATTATCTTCACATTTTGTTTGTCTCTATCTACAATACATGTCTACCACTCTGCGAAGCTAAGGCGTCTTCGTTCTTTGATATTATCTTCACATTTTGTTTGTCTCTATCTACAATACATGTCTACCACTCTGCGAAGCTAAGGCGTCTTCGTTCTTTGATATTATCTTCACATTTTGTTTGTCTCTATCTACAATACATGTCTACCACTCTGCGAAGCTAAGGCGTCTTCGTTCTTTGATATTATCTTCACATTTTGTTTGTCTCTATCTACAATACATGTCTACCACTCTGCGAAGCTAAGGCGTCTTCGTTCTTTGATATTATCTTCACATTTTTACTCTTTCTACCTTTCCTTCTTCTATCAGAGTTCCCTGCAGAATTATTTTTGCCATGTCAGATGATCGAAATATATGACCTAACTATTTCATATGTCTGTCTCTCTATCTTGTTTCCTTCCAACCTCTCCTGTGTGACAATTATTTTGATGAATGTTTATAAAATTCAGTTATGCGGATCTTTATTTTTGGATTATAAAAAAATGTATATTCAGCATGTATGCAAGTATATGAATGTAGCCTATCTATATCCGTGTTCTTCCTGCAATTCTCACTCTCCCTCGCTCTTTTTAGTATATATATATATATATATATATCTTAGGTGTCAAAGTATTAATGTGATTATTACATCAACCTCCATATTTACTTGTTGTTGTTACAAAAAACATTTAATAAACATTCTACAACAGTAGATCTTTTCTCAATGTTCACTCCATTCACTTCATGTCTTATTTATCGTTTATACATCCAGATATCTAAAGAATAGTTTTTGTCTGTACCAATGAACTTTTAGGTTTGCAACTTCTAGTTCAAAGAATACTCGATTTTCTCTTTCTCTAATGTTATAAACCAGATATACAACAAATCACATATCAAATATATGTGATACACACACACACACACATTACAAGATAGGTTTCTCCATTTCAATTGTTTGTTGCTAATTATTTACAACCTGGGATCTTACCATATTATTCTCCTTCCACATATGGTACTTTATTTTATGCGACTGGCACTTCATGTGATAAGTAACCTACTAATACAACCACTAATAAATGCATCATTAATAAATAATTGAGGTTACCAGGTAACAGACAATATTTAAACCTATCAACAAAGGCATTGTCAGGCACAGAAGCAAGACGAAGAAGATGGATTGGACCTCAATAACATTTTTTTTTAAAATACACTTTTCACTTATTTGGTAAAAGTAAAAATAGCTTTGACAATTATACCTTAGTTGCGTGTATTTTCTTATTATTATTGACACTGAATAAAACATGAGCAAAAATGGTGTAACATATTCAGCTTCCTAGGATTATAACAAATATTTCCCAACAGTATTATCATTGCGAGAAAAAAAAAACCATTTGAAATGGGTTTACTGGAAAAGTAAAACGGAAGTCGAAACATGTAATGAATTATCTTGAACATTATGGACAAAAACGTAAAAACTAGCAACCCTCTTCTCCCCTATTCTAGTCTTTACAAATTACAATTTACGTGTTCATGAATATACTGTAAAAAAAAAAAAAAATAAAGCACCCTCGTCACGCCATAGGGAATATGGTGTTAGTGACCATAAATTTTACAGACTTTCGGCACATGATTTTTGGAGTAATGTGGTCGGTATTACGCCCGTGCCGCTTTACTTTCCCAGAAACAAATCCGGTACCTATTAAAGGCTGGGTGAACCGGTAGCCGTCGGTTGGGATCGAACCCTACTTCTTGTCCTTTGCAGTCCAGTTCACTAACCACTGAGCTATCTCGGCTCCCATGAATATATAGTAGTTCATATTTAAAGACAAGACACACATTTTCTTTCATTGAAGCTCTCTCTCCGGCATTTCCTTATATCACTTCCAAAACTCATTTCCCATTTATACTTTTTATACATCTCTTGCGTTTTAATTTTCTGTATCTGAGACTGTTGGTTATTATATATTATCTCTAAATAAACCCTCTTACCTCTCTACTTATTAACACACTCTATGTATAGATGCATGTTGCTTACTTATTGTAATTTCATTTCACTTCCTTCATCAGGAGCTGGCTGCTAAAGCTGTTGGACAGTTGCCCTATTAGAAGGCCCACAGTTACGGATTTCCTGACTAGATTGAGACAAGAAGGAGATTACCGTTGTGTTATAGACAACAACTAAAGGCCTATATTGGCAGCTTCATTTTATTGGCCATCTCTTTATTACAAGACCTGTGTACACTTTGGGCAGATTTATAGGTTCTTTGATCTTCTCTAGGAAATACAGAGAACCTTCCAGGCAAACCTTGACGTAGTGCATGAACTACGTTGTAATACACACCATACACATGTTTAACCAGTACGATATATTCTATACATGTTTAGCTAGTGCAGTATTCTACAAATTTTTAGCTATTGCATTATTCAATAAATAATAAGCCAGTGCAATATTCTATAAATTTCTTAGCTAGTGCAGTATTCTATAAATGTTTAGCTAGTGCAGCATTTTATAAATGTTTAGCTAGTGCAGTTTTCTATGAATATTTCGGTAATGCAGTATTCTATAAATATTTAGCTAGTACAGTATTCTATTAATGTTTAACCAGTACAGTATTATATAACTATTTAGCTAGTTTAGTAATCTCCTTATGTTAGCTTTAGAGCTGTTGCCTATTTGGAAATATCTATAATTTTCTTGTATAACGTGATAAACTTGGTGGAGTTTTGTTGTTATTGACAAGGACACATTTATAAATGAAAGCTTGATACAGAAAGGTCGTGGAAGCAGAGAAATAGAAAGTCAACAAAATGGGGAATTTGGGAAACACAATTTAAATCCTATCGCAGGCACGACGTAATATTTCTTATGATTCTTTTCAAGGTTTTTCTGATGAAATTTTTGTTATCTATATTTTACCATTTTATACTTTGTCATATGTTATGCCATTGTGATTATTTATTCACGCATTTATATATTTTAAATTTATTAATTTTTTTCCTTCTTTCCTTCAAAAATTATGTGAAGTTGGTAATACGTCAGTCTGATATGCATTTTATTAGAACAAAGTGTATGTCTCTGTTATTAATGTATACATTGTAATTAATATTACCTTTGATATTATGTTATTTGGTAACCACCAACATAATTCACTTGTAATATACAGATTTTACAAATCTCATGTTCTGTCCCATGTATTTTGGATTCTCATTAACAATTTTATTCGTTTCTGTGTTATAGTGTAATTATGTCAATAAAATGTAACAAAAAGAAAATAAGAGATTTTTATTATTTTTATTGCCATGTTTAAAATTTAATTCTTTTCTTTTTCTCTTCTTCTAAATCTTTGTTTCTACACTTCCTCTTGTCTCGTTCAAGTGTCGAGGGAGGTACAAAGTTCTGGTTCTCGCCATTTTGGTGGCTTCACTCAATGTCAATTGATGTTGTAGAGTTTCTTTGATGTTGTCTGTTCATCTTACTTTGGGCCTGCCTCTTGCTCTTCTCCCTTCTCAGCTTTTAGTATATACTTTGTATAATAAAGAATCACTCGGCGTTCTTTCTAAAGGGACGAACCAGGTTACATGTTGTTTCTAAATAAGATGATAATAAAAACTGATCTCAAACCTTTAAAGTCTATACTAGATGCACTGATAAAGAACATAAAAAATAGAATTATGGTCCCTTACATTACAAAACATAGAGAACAATTAAAATGACAATCATGAAGATACAGACTTTCATTAATGGATGCTTACGCAGAATAAAAGGATGGAAATGTCAGGACAAAATCACTAACATAGAATTATGAAAATGTCAATCAGGTCTGTGGGCTTACCAATATCAGCGTTGGCGAGGAATGGATACCGGTGCCTACGTCATTCAAGGGGGCTTTCTCGTGTATTGTCACACTCGACAGGGCAAGTAGGGAACAGAACCCGGTCGTGGTTAATGCTGTGGTCAACGGTCTCATCTGCGACAACACCGATGAGAAAATTGCAGTCATCTATACAGACGGATCTGTAAGACCACACCAAAGAAGTGCATGGGCATTTACAGCACGCTCGGCAGGGAGAATAGTCAAAGAAGACAGTGGTTCATACGTCATGTCCACGAGTAGCATGACAATGGAGGTGATGGCAGTGACCAAGGCATTCAAATGGTCAGAGTCACAAGACTACACCCACGCATGCATACTGAGTGATTCGATGAGCATGATAAAAAAGTGGAGGCGGGCTCTGTACGCATGCAATGGTTGGAGTTACTACAGAGGTCAAAAATATGTAAGGTCACCTTTGTCTGTGTCCCTGGACATGCGGGAGCACGGGGAAATGACATAGCGGACTGGTTGGCTAGCTGCGCAGTCGTTGAGGACGGGCAACCAATGGATCGGGCGGACATCATCAATGCCCTCCGAGATGTGGGAAGAGCACAGGACTTCGACAAACACAGATCCACGTCATTTCTTCGAATGATGGAAATGAGAGTTAAGATGGGCACAGCCAGAAATGAGATACTTTGTGGCCGTAAAAGAAGACTTATTAACCAACACAGAACTGGAATCGCTGGACACTGCAGGACTTGCTGAGGAGGGAATCTGAGCACCTATGGACATGTTCGGAGTGCAATGATGAAGACCCGTAAATAACTCAATAAGAAAATGTACCAGTCAAATACCAGTGGATAAAGAGACACAGCGAAGACGATAGCGCTAGATAGGACACACACTGCGAAAGCCAAATGAGAGTATTACACAAGGGGCCCTTTTTTTGAAACCCCAGGGAAAAATACAAAGAGGAAGACCAAGGAATTCTTGGTGAAGACAAATAGAAGCAGAGATGAGGATGATGGAGGAAGACATGGAACGATTTTAAGAAATGGCAAGAAACAGAGGGCTTGGAAAGTGTTTGTTGAAGACCTATGCTCCATAGGGAGCTGATAGGTAGAAGTAGAAGAAGACATTACAAAATTGCTATGCTAAAATAGAGTACATACAAAGCTCGAAAAAAAGCGGATTAGCTTGCCAGATTGCAAAGAATACAGTTGAAAAAGAAAAGAGTCAAACGGATCCCTGTACAGATGGAGACTGCAGGACATTGCAAAATAACATACGAACAGGATGCGCCAAAATAGAGTAACAGATGGAGAAGATGCTCAAAGTAGTCAAACTGATGACGGCGAAGAGGTCAGAATAGAAGGGATAACACGAAAAGGATGAAGAACTTAAAGAAATCTTAGAATATTTAATGAAGAAAATGAAAGTCAAGAAATGGTACAATGTTTACATAGCGGAGACTAACAGTGTATTATCATTTATATGATCAAAAGAAGAATTACATCCGAAAGTGTATGTACCAAAATAATTACAACAGGCGCTAATATCCTTTGATGACGAAAATAGACATAAGAGTAGGGATACAATATTGGATGCTATTAGACTAAAATAATCTTGGTCCCTGATGTTTAAGGAGGTGGATGAACACATAAGAAAATGCAGACCATGTCAAACAAAAAACTTAAGAGAAAAAGCAAGTCCGAAGCAGAACATGGACAAACGGTACTTTGCAGTGCAGAAGTTCAATATGGACATAATTGGTCCATACCTCACTACTATATCTGGCATACTTCTGTACAGCGTACAGGTAACAGATTGCTATAGCAGGTAGCCAAAAAGTGTACCAATTCCGAACAAGTCAACAGACACCAACATGAATATTATATTTAATGAGTTTATACCGAGGTACAGCTGCCCAGAAGTGATACTTACTGACAATAGTGGTGAGTTCACCAGCGATAAATTTGAAATCACATGAAAAGAATTAAATATCCGGCACATAAAATCTTCAGAATACCTTCCACAATCAAATAGAATAAGCGATAGGCGACATCGTACATTAAATGGTATAATATCCAAAGTGACGAGAGGACAAGACACAGAGTAGGATGTCAAGCTGAATCAGGCATTATAAAAGTGAACAAAAATAAAATTATACAATTGTTACCATATTTCTTGTTGTATGGGAGATACCCTATGTTACCAATGGACAATTTACTCAAGCCGCGAAGAACATATGCAGGAGAAGAGATACAGGAATTTATTATCCAACAAACGCATAACACACAAATGATAGTGTGGAAGACCATAACAGGGACAGAAAGGAGAAATATGCAGAAAGATTTGAGTAAAGAAATTATTGACTATAAGGTTGGAGATGTTTTATTTTAAAATAAAAACCACGACTGTAAGTCAAAGATAAGACCTAAATTGAAATATGGGTATATTATACTAAGAAAAATAGATGTTATGAACTAAGTAATTAAACACATTTATAAAGAAATAAGAACTCGCATACGAAATGTACGTCATGATGAGGTCATATGCTCACAAGGAGAAATCATTCACACTAACAGACCACAAAGAAGATGTAAGTACGTCACAGCGGAAACCTCAACATAACAAGCAGATAGTGAAAATGACCAAATATTCAGCACAAGATGAAATAGAGAAAGAATAGCGGCATATAACGATGAAAAAGAAAAAAAGAAACAAAATAAGGAAAGAGTGACAGCAGAAGAAGTAATTGATCAAAATGAAGTTCAAATACCAGAACAACAATGAGAGTATGATGAAACTAGTCTAAACACAATGGAAGATAATCAACGTATCAGAACACAAGGTTACGATGTGCACAGAGGCAAGATAGGAGGGTCCAAAGAGAGAGAGAGAACAACTTAATATGAACAGGAAGATATGCCTTTAGCAAAAAGAAGATTAAGAATAGAAGACGTAAACAAGAGAGGGAAGAAGGAATATCAACCGAGGAATCAGTTCCACCAACAGAAGTGCAGAGCAAAGAAAAAAAACGTTAATAGAATTATTGAGGAATACACAGAAGAATAAAATACGATGGAGACAGAAAAGGGTATTATAAGAAAAGGATAAATTATATGATCTTCAGGAGAGTCAGCAGAGTAACAGAGATAGAGAAAACATAAATATGAAACAATGGATGGAGAAGAGACTGAGACATATGAGGCAGCAAATGAGGAAGATAACTTTTTTAAATGAAGGTATATGGCACATTACGGAAGTACTAACAGACGAAGAAGTGATAATCCGGTAGGATACACTACACCGAAAAAAGAACTACGTATGGAAAGCAATAATAACTCGAAGAAGAATAAGACCAAAAGGTGATGTAAAAGTAAAGTGCCCCCGTCACTTCAAGTGGCGTATAGGGAATATGGTGTCAGTAACCATAATTTTTACAGACCTTCGGCACATGATTTTTAGAGTAATTTAGTCGGTATTACGCCCGTGCCGCTTTACTTTCCCAGAAAAAAATCGGTACCCACTTAAGGTTGGGTGAACCTGGCAGCCGTCGGTCAGGATCGAACCCGGACTCTTGCCCTTTGTAGTCCAGTTCACTAACCACGGAGCTATTGCGGCTGAAAAGGAGATGTGGTATATGTATATTAATATTAATCAGTCGTATACTGATTTTGGGGTCAGGGCTACCGTTGACATAATAAATAAAAACATACATTATATTCAGTAGGCTAACATAAAGTAATATTTTCTAATGACATCACTACATTTTAAATTACTTACTTATTTATATGTAAATTATATCCGTTTTGTTTGGGACGAAAATGTCTCGAGGAATTTGTCATTGAAAGTACTGTTGGGTTGGTTTCTAAGTTTCTGAGGGAGTGATTTCTCAATTGACATTAATGTCAAACCTGATAAACGTTCTTGTGTCTGAGTTGAGCGACAATAAGATTTGTTTCTCTTGAGAGCAGAATAAGTTCTTTCTACAGATGCTGATGCGCATAACGTAGTTATAAGTAGCTAAGGAAGTTCCGGTAATCAGACATTGTTTCACTTTCACTTTGTGACGATTCTGTTTGGCTAGAGCTAAAAATGACCCATGAAACCGCATTAGTGTAGAGGTAGTTTTGCCGTATTATTTTGACGGGAATTTTTGAATGTCAAGAACGTTAATACAAGGTCAGGATAGAGGAAAAATGTACCGCTGGCTAATAGAGGTTTCAAAGTAGTTTTGGTTTAATTCACAAACATTATAGTAGCCAGAAGAAAATCTTGCTTTAATAAATGCAAATCAAAGCAAATAAATCAAATCATATTGGCATACAAAATGAGTTATAGAATACTCGAAAATAAATTTGTAATATAATAAAAAAAATATAATAAATTATCATTTCCTTTTGTATTTCGTTAATATGTTCAGGCTACCGGCGGTAGCTGCGGTATCATAGAAAATACCCCACTGCTATGTATACAATAAGATGAAAATGGAAGGAGGAGGTGAAAATAGTGAAAAACAAACAATGTATGTATATAATGTTTAAATATTGGAAATTATATGCCTGTATTATTGTACCTTTATCATCTTCTAAAGAGTAAAGCTGATGATGAAAATATATTAATTTATGTTAACAATTAAATTGAAGAAGGAGGAATGAAGAGGTTATATGATGAGGGAAAAGGTGTAAGGCATAGACTAAAAAGAATATCATTGACATTGTCACATACAACAAATAGAAATAATCAAAGATATAAGTTAGAGATAAATCTATGTTTTGTCAAAAAATTGCTAGAATGAAATAATCATAAATATATTTGCTTGTGTTCAGAAATGTATACGGAAAAGACTAGACAGACTAGTCCAGAGACATGAAGGCCTCTGATGAACATGGTCTCGATAGATGAATACAGCGTTGTCCGTAGAACCGGTGAGTGCACAAGCAGAGATTTTTGGTGGAGAATGCACACGACATGTACAGAGATGACAAGAGAAATACCTAGACTGGTAGCAACACAGTACAAGGTCTGGATGACTGAACGAACAGTGTTGTAAGTAGAAAGGAAACGAACATATATAAATGTAGTTAAATTGATGTAAAAAAAAAAAATAAAGTACCCCCGTCATGCCAGGTGGCGTATAGGGAATATGGTGCCAGTGACCATAAAGTTTACAGACCTTCTGCACATGATTATTGGTGTAGTGTGGTCGGTGTTACGTCCGTGCCGCTTAATTTTCAAAAAAAAATTCCGGTACCCATTAAAGGCTTGGTGAAGCGAAAGCCGTCGGTTGGGGTCGAACCCTACCTCCTATCCTTTGTAGTCCAGTTCACTAACCACTGAGCTATCCCAGACTGTTTAGTAGATGTACAATGCACTTATTAATGTCAGAGTGAGTGAAGAAGAAGATAATGTGCTCATTAAAGAGAATTGCCTATATAAGAAGATGAAGTAAATGGTGAGAAGTGTGATAAAAATGTTAATGTAGATGAGACATAAATGATGTAGATAAGACATATTCTAAGAAAAAGTGTATACAATATCAACAAACATGAACAAGCATATATGATGAAAACAGTCGTTAAGATCACGTAAATAGACGTTTAGATGCATAAACGTCTAAATAACAATAGTGCATATAAGTGTAAACGAGGAAAACAATGTCTCACTTATTAACGAACAACCAGGTGTCCCCATGGTTGATGAAATTACAAATGTAAGTTACCGTCAATGTAATCATGCGTAATATATAAAAGTATATACTACCAGACTGTGTGGGCAGACAGACACACATTCAACGAATATTTGGATAATTATTTATTAACAGACACGTGGGTGGGTAGACAAGTAGGCGGGTGATAAGGGAGTGCTCAACACAAACACACACAAATACACACACACACGTATATATATATAGACTCTCAGAGGAGATCTTATCTCATTAGGAGATATATACGGATTAGGAGATCAGGAAGAAATATAGATTTGTAAGGAAGTGAGATCAATTGTGGATAGGAAAATATTATGAGAAGGAGATTAGACATTAGACAGAGCAGAGACACAAACCTTTGATTTTGGCAGAGAAAGATAGAGATGAGCACATAGTAGCGGTAGGGAACAATAATTAGCATAGCAATGAGAAGTTAATAAATATCAAATGTGTTCAGTCCACGACAGGATTAGTGTTTAGACATCTAGAAATGTGTTCATTGTCTTCTGTGATTTACTAATTCCATGATTATGTGAGACTGATGGTTATCCAGATCGCCTGATAGTTTGATTAGAATATCTGCATTTATTTATTTGAATATTTAACTTGTGACGGTTGAAATGTAATAATCATAATAAATAAATAAATATGTTTGCATATGATGGAACACTTCAAGAGTTTGCTTGACTGTCAAAAGTAGATGTTAATTGAAAGTGTTCAATATTGATGAACGACCAATATCAGTATATAAAGTACGAACAAGTACGGTACGAAAGACATTACATTATATTTAAAATTCAAAGTTTTTTCAACGAGCGTCAAAGTTAAAGTATCAAGAATAATTTAAAAAAAAAAAACTCTTTATTATTGTAGCACATGGAGAACAAAAAATAAAAACCGCAAGGCAACTTTCGAGGAAGTGCTGATATCAAATTCAGAAAACAAAAGTCGCAGGAGAAAGAAGACGAGGACAGGCACCACAAATGAAAAAGGCATCTTCTTCATTCTGCAGTCAGATCTGCCCCAATCCAATATTGAGAGATTTATCCACAAGAGAAGCTGTTCTGTAAAATAGCATCCAGCATAAGACACTTTTTACCTAATTACATGTACTGAGTTATCATGATTGCTTGCAACCAATGGTCTGTCAAGAATCCAAAGGCCATATATATATATATACATATATTTGACTTGGTTCACTGGGAGAGTCTCTTTATGTTGTTTGCTGATGAAGAAATTACTTCGCAGTTATAGACAGATCCCACTCCAGATCATGTACAATTTTCCACAAGTTGTGTCCTAGCAAATATATTTCTAATTAAATAATAAACCATATATTGGGTTGAGTTCTCAAACAGGCCAAAACAAAACGGCAGCTCCTAAAAAACATAAGAAAAAAACAATCAACATTTTTCGGGCACATCATGCGAAGAGGAAAGTTGGAATACTTGGTAACAACTGGCATAATAAAAGGAAAGAGAAATCACGGATGACAAAGAGAGAAAATACTAGATACCTTGGTGTCATGACATGGAAAGCAGTCAACAACAGAACTGATACGGTGCACTGTAGATAGAAGAAATATGGAAGGACATGATCGCCTACGCCAACCGGTATGGCACATGATGATGATATATTGAATGGAAGTCAATTTGATCAGTATAAATGAGAGTTCAGTTCTCTGGTTTCTACAGTTATGTTTATACTCGCTCTTTTGATGAAAAAAAAAACAGATATAAACAAATCTAAAAAAACATCTAATATGCAATAAGCAAGATACTTGAGTAATTGGTAAATTGTTACAATGATTTAAAACTTGAATACCATCTACAAGTAGTGAGACACATGAAATGGCTTAACATTGTAAAATAAGGAAAATCAAACGTCAGTAAGAGCATAGAGTAAGCATATGGTGCAGAGAGATGTCGTTATATTTTCATAGTTCACAGAAGTTTATGTTAGATCATAAACACTAATGGGACACAAGGTATTATTTATTATTCTTTAGCTTAGAGGCACACAAGAGCTGTCTGTTTTAACAATTTTCGAAATTTTGGATTAAAAATGGCGTAGATGAACACATTACATGAACTGTTAAATAGTAGTAGAAGGTTAGATAAGAGTTATACTAATGGCAGAAGAAGAGCTACATGTTAACTGCGGAAAATCAAGCAAAGAGGAAATAATGAAAGCCATGAAATTATTAAAAACGATAAAGCCCCAGGACAAGATGAAATTCCTTCGGAAGCCATCCAATCAGATATTAACACCTCTACCAAGATGTTACATAATCTATTAGATAACATTTGGGAGATTGAAGAAATACCTAAAGACTAGAAAGATGGTTAAATGAACAAACTACTAAAGAAAGGAAGTTTACAGGAGTGCACAAATTACAGAGGAATTATGCTACTATCAGTGCCAGGAAAAATATTAAGCAGAATCATTCTGGAGAGACTAAAAGAGGTCATAGAGAAACATTTGTGAGATGAAGAATCAGGTTTTAGGAAGAACAGATCATGTGCTGATCAAATAACTACTCTACACATAATAGTTGAACAAAGTTTAGAGCTAAAATCCCCACTTTATATTGGATTCATAGATTACGAAAAGGCATTTGATAGTTTAGACAGAGGAATGCTTTGGACGTTGTTGAGTCATTAAGGAATCCCTAAAAAGTTTATTAACCTGATAAAAACAATGTATGAAGGAACAAAATGTAGAGTGGTGCATGAAGGACAGCTTACAGAAGCATTTGCAATAAAAACAGGAGTAAGGCAAGGATGCCTTCTGTCTCCATTTCTCTATCTACTGGCCATAGATTGGATTATGAAAATAACTCAAAACAACAGAAATGGAATCTAGTGGTCGCTGACCAAGCAACTTGATGATTTAGACTTTGCTGATGACATAGCTCTCCTATCACACAGCCATCAAAAGATGCAGGATAAAATGAGCATACTTGATGAAAGATCACAACAGCTAGGACTGAAAATTAATAGAGATAAAACTAACATTATGAAAATTAATGCACTTGGCAATAACGAAATAAAATAGGGAGAAATACCTCTACTAGACGTACAATCTTACATACATTTGGGTAGTAATATAGATAAAGAGGAAGGAACAGAAAATGATACCAAAATAAGGATATCAAAAGCTTGAGGAGCTTTTGTTGCACTGGGAAACATATGGAAATCCAAAGAAATTTGGTTAAATACAAAAATAAAAAAAATTCAACTCAAATGTTAAGTCAGTCCTATAATATGGCCATAACACATGGAGAACAACAAAATCGATAACCATGAAGATACAGACTTTCATTAATGGATGCTTACGCTGAATAAAAGGTTGGAAATGTCAGGAGAAAATCACTAACATAGAATTATGGAAATGTACCAGTCAAATACCAGTGGATAAAGAGATACAGCTAAGACGATGGCGCTGGATAGGACACACACTATGGAAGCCAACTGAGATTATTACACAACAGACACTATTTTTGAATCCCCAAGGGAAAAAATAAAGAGGAAGACCAAGGAATTCTTGGAGAAGACAGATAGAAGCAGAGAGGAAGATGATGTGGAAGACATGGAATGATCTTAAAAGAATGGCAAGAAACAGAACGACTTGGAAAGTGTTTGTTGAAGACCTATGCTCCACAGGGAGCTGAAAGGTAGAAGAAGAGGAATACATTCTTGAGTAATTAGCACATTTTGATAAAGATTTAAAATTTGAATATCATCTACACGTAGTGAGACACATGAAATGGCTTAACATCGTAAAATAAGTAAAATCAAAGGCAGTAAGAGCATAGAGTAAGCATATGGTGTGAAGAGATGTCATATTTTCAGAGTTCATAGAAGTTTAATGTTTAGGACATAAACACTAATGGGACACAAGGTATTATTTGTTATTCTTTAGCTTAGAGGCACACAAGAGCTGCTGTTTTAATAATTTTCGAAATTTTGGATTAAAAATGGCGTAGATGAACACATTACATGAACTGTTAAATAGTAGTAGAAGGTTAGATAAGAGAACGTACAAACGGCTCATATAATAATTGACACTTAAACCTACATTAGAAAGTTGTACCTGAGGCAGGAATGCAAACAGCGAACAAGCACGTGTGATAAAGAAGACAAAACTAACCATAAACAGAGTTCTTGTTCTTGCTGATGAATTCCTTTCTCTTGTGCTGGACGTTAACTTCTTCCGTCGTCGCATTGTGATCGTTATTTTCAAACCAATGAGAACACAGCCTATTGAGACAATTGTTGTTGGAACTATCGGTAATATATAAACGTTTGTATTTTTTGCAAATAATTCCATTCCGCTACCTACCCAGCTTTTCTGCAAAGTTGTAATCCCTACCCATTCACCAATCGTTTCACTATAGAGTGTCATCAAGTCGTATTTAAACTGATTTATAACTGCATTGGGCGTCGCCATAAAGAAAGAGAGGATCACCACAAATGTTGCTCTTTTAGGGGTGACCAATCTAGGAAACCTGAGAGGTAAATAAACAGCAACAATACGCTCTAGTGTGATGAACACTGTCAGTGATGTTGACATTCCTAAACTCAGCACGCTAACAAAATGCCTCGCCGCTGTCAGCCTGTAGCAAACGTGGATTAAATGTAAATCCATGACCCATAATCCATTTTCTCCAGTTGCGTACGTCATCAGATATGCGACGTTCACTGTGTGAAGCAGTAAGAGAAAGTCCGACACAGCCAATCCCAGTAGTAGAATATTAGAAGGCTTATGAAACCCGTCCTTGACCATGATGACCCCACTAAGAGCATTCCCTATCAGACCTACAACTCCTATTATAGGAAAAACGACAAGTTCTGAATATCTTTCTACATTTGTACATATCGAATGAAGAAAATAATCGTAAATAAGGATATATTTATCTTGAACAGTAGAGTTGCCAATCTTTGAACCTCTGTAACCGTCCATGTTGTTCTCCCTTTTGGAAACCCCTTTCTTTCGTCAAATGATGACAACAGATAGGATTGTCAACCTTGTCATCTGAAATGAGTGTTAGTTCTTGTGTTATCTTTTTTGAAATTGAGAAAGTTTATAGCTTTTAAATAAATAAAAATAAATTTAGAACTACGAATTGTTAACAACTTTCTTTACATGTCACATCTTAGTCAATAGAAATATAATACAAACGTGATGATATAGTTTGAGCTTCCGTTCTGCTGGCATTGCTAAAACCATCGTGTGGAGAACTGTGAATAGGTGGACAAAATGAAGGCAGCATTACAAATGGGAAGGAAGATCGTGACACAGACCATTATTTCGTCAACTCACAGTGATCAACCTCAAAGAGTGTTTGTGTGTGTGCGTGTATGAGAGGGAGAGAGAGAAGAATGAATGGAGCTAGCTGTGGTCGTTATTTATGACAGCCTGCACCATCAAAGCAAGAAGTACTTGCTTCTCATGACTACTATATGTGGCTTCTCACTGATGATGTTTCGTCCATTGGAATACTTTCTGAATGTAAAGCCTGCAGCTCTCACATTCCTCCATAATGTAGACTTTGATATTTCAATACTGTTGTTCTTTTTCATCGATACTTTTAATTTTCTTATTGTAACAGTTTCATTCATACCCAACATTTTGCGAATTTCACTTCTAATAAGTTCACTGTCGAAATTATCCAACATTTTTGCTCTTCCTTGTGATTTTGTATATTTTGAACATTGACGGTCACGTGCTTGAATCCAGCGATTAAATGACCGTTTAGATAAATCCAAAATGTGTCTTGTCCTATTCTCAGGGTTTTCTAAAGAATGAAATAATCTTCCTCGTTTAGCCTCTTTGCAAAAATAGTCATACATTTTTATTGCGATGTTTTGTAAACTGCAGAATTTCATTTTAAGACTCATGATAAATGTTATTGTTCCACGTCTCCACCTATGAATGAACGGAAATGGAACACACAATGCCTCGTGTTTTCTACAAGTGTCTAATTGTGTCAGAAAGCCCACGTGGAACGCGTGCAAAAACGTCAATTGTAACGTGTATGGATTTTTACTCGCTATTTTTAAATTAAAATACTGTAAACACTAAGTTTTGACTACATCAATGGGTCGTTATAAATTTATATAAATCAAATAAGCAACAATAATAACCAAATGTTTTTTTTTAATGAAATTAATTCCCTGTTGGGTTCTAATCATTATAACTTTACATGCACATTTTGAAAAAATTACAAAAAGAGATTAAAAAGATATTGATTTTAAAAGTTGGGCACATGATTTGAAACGAGCTAAAAGAACCTTTACTTGTACATGTATATTGAAAAGTGTTATGGACGGCAGACCAGACAATACGGAGAACTTTAGATGCAGGTGGCAGCCGCGATAGCTCTGTGGTTAGTGAACTGGACTACAAAGGACACGGGGTAGGGTTCGATCCCAACCGACGGCTTCCGTATTTCATCATCATCATCATCATCATCATCATCATCATCAAGTACCGGGTATAGTGACGTAGGTGATCATGTCTCTCCACAACTTTCGATCGCGGCAGCTATTTATCATTTCTGTTGTTGACCTTCTGCCAAAGCCTTTCTCTTAAGCTGTCTGTTATTTTTTCTCCGTGCGTCCCTCTATCTCTTCGTCCCTCAATTTTTCCAGTTGTTACAATATATTCAAGTTGTTCTCTTCTCATTACACGGCCAAAAATGATGATTGTCTCTTCCTAACATTGGAAATTATCTCTCTTTTTGCTTTGACCTCTCTCAGAACCTCTTCATTATTCTTCTTAGCTGTCCATGGTATACTCAACATTCTTCTGTAAAACCACATTTCTACAGACTCCAGTGATTTTCTTGTCTGTTGTCCTATTGTCCATGACTCGCATCCGTATGTTAAGACTGGCTCTACATAACATTTAAGAACTCTTAATCTTGTTTCTATTGTCAAAAATGAATTTGCATATTATTTTCCTCATTTTTTGGAAAGCTGCTTTTGCCTGAGCCATTCTGCATCTCACCTCTTTTGTACATCTTCCGTCTGAGGTTAACAAAGTTCCCAAATATTTAAATCCATTTACCTATTTTAATATTGTTCCACTTGTCTTTATTTTGCACTGAGGTGATGTCTTTTTCTTTGTTGTTACCATTACCTCTGTCTTTTTGCTATTAAGGCTGAGTCCTTTATTTTTGCTTTCCTTCACTATAATGTCCAACATTTCTTGTAACTCATTTTCACTCTTAGCGATTAATACTGTATCATCAGCATACCTTAGATTATTTATATTATGACCTCCAATTGTTATTCCAGGCATGCCCCTTATGGATCTTAAAATAATCTCGCTATAAATATTTAACAAATCTGGTGACAGCACACAACCTTGTCTAACACCCTGTTTTATTTGTTGAAACATTCCCAATTGGTTTCCAGTTCTTATGGCCGCTGTTTGTTGCCCTTACATGTCATTGCTGTCTATGTTTATGCTTTCTAAAATGTTGATTATTTCTTGGTGCTTTACTTTGTCATATGCCTTGGTGTAATCTATGCAACATAGGTATAGATCTGTTTTCACCTCTATTGCTCTTTCTACTAAAGATCTTATGATATAAATGGCATTGCTTGTTCCTTTATCTTTATCAAAACCACACTGTTCATCGCTAATTTCTGGACTGATTTTGTTTCGCACTCTTCGCATGATGATTCTTAATAATATCTTAGTCATATGACTCATAAGGCTTATTGTGCGATGGTCATCGCATTCAATCGCACCTGGTACCCATAATCCGGTACCCATTTAAGGCTAGGTAAACCTTCAGGGTTTATCCAGCTTTAAATGGATACCGGATTTTTTTCTAGTAGATTAAATCAGCACGGGCGTAATACCGACCACATTACCCCAAAAATCATGTGCTGAAAGTCTGTAAAATATAGGGTCACTAACACCATATTTCCTTATACACCACTTGGCGTGACGGGGGTACTTTACTTTACTTACTTTAGATGCAGGTGAGATGTGTTTTATCATAAGAAGGCTACGAATTCTATGGATGGAAAAAAATTGCAAAGAAGGTTTAAAAAGAGATGGAGAAAGCAGAAACATCACCAAAATCATTAGGCAGAGACAATCTACATTTATTGGGCATGACATTCGAAAAGTAGGCAATTGAGAATACTATAACAACAGACAGAATGAATGGAAAGTGTAGCAGAGAAAAATTAAGAAAACAAATATTGAACAGTTTATTCAAATAACCCAATAAAAGATCACTGACTGAAATTATGGCATGCATGAAAGATCGAATGATGTATAGAGAGATGATCGCATACGCCAACCGGCAAGGCTCGATGATGATTAAAATAATTCAACCTTTTATAGGCATCGAAGTGCCGTCAGAACATCGGAAGGTCTGTCAGAATGGTTTCAGGTTACAACAGGAGTAAGACAAGGATGCGTCCTCTCACCACTCCTCTTCATCATATATATGGACAAAATAAATCAGGAAACAACCAACAACAAGGACAAATCAAACAATAACATAGAGGTAGAAAACTCCAACATCAATGAGCTACTCTTCGCAGATGACCAATGCCTAATATATGAGGATGAAAACCTGCTACAACAGCATTTAACATCTGTAGATAAAAGCTGCACAAACTACAGTATGAAAATTAACACAGCAAAAACAGAGGCTATAAGAATAAGCAAATTGAGACACCCATTAAACATCAAGATCAAAGACAAAGAAATAAAACAAGTAGAGGAATTTAAGTATTTAGGCACAATGTTCACAGAAGATGGAAAACTAGACAGAGAAATTGACATGAGAATACAAAAAGCAAATGCTGTCACATACCAGCTTTCACCATTGTTAAGACATCCAACCATTTCTATGCCAGCTAAACAACAAATGATAAATAGCATCTTCATACCAACTTTGTGCTATGAAAGTCAAACATGGACCCTTTCTAAATCACATTTAAGAAAGATCAATACATGTGAGATGCGATGCTTGAGAAAAGTAACAAACAACACAAGAAGAGATAGAATACCAAATGAAACCATAAGAAAAATAGTAGGAACAAAACCCTGCCAAGAATATATAGAACAACAACAACTTAAATGGTTCGGCCACCTGGTCAGAATGAATCCTTACCAATCACCATCAAGGGCGTTCTTCTCGAGAATGCATGGAAAAAGACCAAGAGGAAGACCCAGAAGAAGATGGATAGATGCAGTGACAGAGACATGTAACAACAAAGGAAAATCACTAATTCAGACAATTCGAGCTGCACAAGAACGACAAATGATATAAACCACGACACCTTTTAGGTATCAGTGAAAAGAGAAAAGAAGAAGAAGAATATAATAAGGCATCAAGGAATAATTACTCAAAACGCCAGTGCCTACAGTGTTTACATTAAAAGCAGTGAGCGAGTCACAGCTGTATACATGTATAAAGATACAAATTGAGCAAGATCCTATTCCACCACCCGTGGAGTATGCCCGTGCAGTCACCATATTGTATTGAACTTATGGTTTGTATCTCACACTGACAGAACTCTCGAAGCCATGCACACCTTACTTGGAACTATTCATTTCCGCCACCGTCTATGTACTACTTTCAACTTAAAATAGTTCCTGCTCTTTGATCCGTTTTTGATCAAATCTAGAGAAGTGGTTTTACTGATCCAAGATCAGACTTTGTAAAAAAACATATGTAATTTCTAAACGTTGGGAGAACTAATTCCCAATTCTATGATAAAGAAAAATACATCGCAGTAACACTATTCTATCCCAACCCACCTTAATTTTATAATTTTGTAAATATTAACTAACTTCTTCAGTCACAGATTCGATTGTTTACAAAACTTGTTCGTTTAATCAATAAAGTGGTATTTTAGTTTCTGCTTCTGGAAATGTTGATGTAATGAGGTAATTCAAATGAAATTAGTTTCAGAAAATATAACTCATCATCATCATCATCATGTGCCATACCGGTTAGCGTAGGTGATCATGTCCTTCCACAATCTTCTATCTACAGTGCACCGTATCAGTTCTGTTGTTGACTGTTTTCCATGCCATGACACCAAGCTATCCAGTATTTTCTCTCTTTGTCGCCCGCGATCTCTCATGTCACCTGCGAAAATAAATATATAAAAAAACAGCGTTCGCCGATTATTGTTGATTCCACACAAAGATTGTTTTGAATTGTAGAAAGAAACAATTGAAGTCAACAAGAATTATACTTTGTTTTCTGCGGCAAGAAAATAGTCAGAAATTTGGATATTCAGATTGCGTGGTTGGCTTATCCAAATGTACAGATAATGTTTAATGTTATAACAACTTAAGTGATGTTTCTTTGAAGATGTTACAGCACTGTTATTATGTTAATCGCTGGACAGTTTTGTTTGAGCCAATACAATCAGTGCTATTCTTCTAAACAAAAGTTTACTACAACTTTATCGCCAATCAAATAAAACAGAAAATCACAAAATCTGAAGTACTTACGCTTGTACTATCTTTATCAAGAGAATGTAAACTTTAGATAATTTGGGTTTTCATTTAATTATAAAATAGGCATTTCGAAACTCTTAAACACTTAAAGTTTACCGGAATGTCTTCGTGAGAGTTCCGACAGAAAAAGATGTGCAGTGAATGCAATCATCTACGTTCAATAACGCAATCATATTATTTAATGGAGCTCCATGATTTTCTCTTCATTTTGACATGCCGTAATAATATATATATATATTTGTTTTCAATAATTTTTTTCCCTTCCACGTTTGAGAAAGTAAAAGAATTTGTATATCAATTTCTTTGAACGGAGAAAACAAATTTCTTTGAACGGAGAAAACAAATTTCTTTGAACGGAGAAAGTCCCAACATATTTTTTCCATAACAGTCATCGTTGTTGTAGGGTAAACTATAATGTGATAATGGGGCCAATTATGTAACAAGGTTTTGTTGCAGGATGAAACGATTTGTCCAATAACTGTAGGGATGTGCAAGCACTTTACGTCCGTGTATGACAACGACAAACAACATAACACACGGTACTAGAGTGTCTGCTCTCCTGAGAAGAAAAAGCGAAAAGGTAATCTCCACAAGCGTCTATGATAAATATGCGATCTACTATAAACATTTGCAATAGTTGATGACGTAGCTTCATACTTGAAATATTTCACGTTTCAAATAGTTATATTGTTGAGTATTATATTCGCTTTTCATTATCATCAAGTACCGGGCCTACTGACGTAGGGGATCATGTCTCTCCACAATTTTCGATCTCGGCAGCTATTTATTATTTCTGTTGTTGACCTTCTGCCAAGCCATTCTCTTAAGTTGTCTGGTATTTTCTCCCTTTGCTTCACTCTATCTCTTCGTCCCTCAATTTTTCCAGTTGTTATAATATATTCCAGTTGTTCTCTTCTCATTACATGGCCAAAAAACATGATGATTGTCTCTTCCTAATATTGGAAATTAGTTCTCTTTTTGCTTTGATCTCTTTCAGAACGTATTCATTACTCTTCTTAGCTGTCCATGGTACTCTCAACATTCTTCTGTAAAACCACATTTCTACAGACTCCAGTGATTTTCTTGTCTGTTGTCCTATTATCCATGATTCGCATTCATATGTTAAGACTGGCTCTACATAACATTTAAGAACTCGTTTTCTTGTTTCTATTGTCAAAAATGGATTGCATAGTATCTTCCTCATTTTTTTGGAAAGCTGCTTTTGCCTGAGCCATTCTGCATCTCACCTCTTTTGTACATCTTCCGTCTGAGGTTAACAAAGTTCCCAAATATTTAAATTCATTTACCTGTTTTAATATTGTTCCACTTGTCTTTATTTTGCACTGAGGTGATGCCTTTTTCTTTGTTGTTACCATTACCTCTGTCTTTTTGCTATTAAGGCTGAGTACTTTATTTTTGCTTTCCTTCACTATAATGTCCAACATTTCTTGTAACTCATTTTCACTCTTAGCGATTAAGACTGTATCATCAGCATACCTTATATATTCGATTTAGTTATATACAATATGAAGTTTCGTACCTGTCTGTCCACACAACTTGTCCTATCAGTCAGGCATATCGATTATACTTGTTTATAATTATGATTATATTAGATGGGATTGATTTTGCTGATTTCGAATCACACTTCCTTCCTTCCTTCCTTTTTTTTCAATTTGTTCTAATATCACCCTGCCTATCTAGTACCTGTTTTCATCATTTCGACATATGAATATGCATGGTCTATAGATAGGACAGAAGATAGACAGAAATAAAAAGAATGACTAATGAAGACAAAAAAGCAGCAGGAAACGGATGTATTGCAAACAAAGAGGGAAGAATGCTAACAGACAACAAATATATAATTAAAAGATGGCAAGGATACGTAGCAGAATTATTTCATGACGAAAGGGACAAAAAACCATTCATAAAATGTACATCCAGCTATAAAATCCTGAAATCTGAAGTAGAAAAAGCTATAAAAACAATGAAAAAGGGAAAAGCAGCAGGACCTGACAATATACAAATAGAGATGATACAGGCACTAGAAGATCTGACATTGAAGTGATCACAGACATATGCAATGACATATACCGCACAGGATACTTACCAAATGAACTAAAAACATCAACTTTTATAGCATTGCCTAAAAAGAATGGTGCAGTTGAATGCAGCGATTTTAGAACAATAAGCCTAATGAGCCAGGTAACCAAAATTTTACTAAAAGTTATATAAGGAAGGATTCAAAATAAAATTAATAATGAACTAGATGAGCAGCAATTTGGATTCAAGAAAAACAGCGGGACAAAAGAAGCCATTTCATTGATTGAAAAGTACATAGAAGTAAACAAACCAATATATGCCTGCTTCAAAGACTACACCAAAGCATTTGATAGAATACACCATGAGCAAATTATAGACTGCCTAAAAGATATAAATCTGGATGACACAGACATACGACTGATATGTAATTTGTATTGGGAGCAAACAGCAATAATAAAATATAACATGGAGAACTCTACACCCATTGATATAAAAAGAGAAGTAAGACAAGGATGTATCCTATCACCAAGCTTGTTCAATGTATACACTGAGCAAATCTTTAAAAACATCAATGAGATGCCAGGCCTTAACATTAATGGGAAGATAATCAATAACCTAAGATATGCTGATGATACTGTTCTACTAACAGAAAATCCTAAAGATCTACAACAATTACTTAATGTAATAAACATGACAAGAAAAAAATATGGACTAGATATGAATATCAAAAAGACTAAAACTATGATCATAAACAAAGAAAATTCTCAAGACCTACAATTAAATGTCACAGTTGAGGGAATACATCTGGAGACAGTCCAGAGCTACAACTACCTGGGACATACTATAACCAATGATGGAAAATGCAAAACTGAAATAAACAAAAGAATAGGTATGGCAAAAAGTAATTTTCATGCCATGAAAAATATACTAACAAAACAAATATCAAGAGGGCTGAAACTAAGAATGGCAAAATGTTACATCTTCTCAATATTCCTGTATGGCGCAGAAACATGAACATTAGACATGAAAACAGAACAGTAAATTGAAGCCTTTGAAATGTGGATTTATAGAAGAATAGGTAGAATTGGATGGAAACAAAAGATAACAAACAATGGGGTTTTGGAACAGCTGAAAATAAAAAGAGAACTTCTAAATACAATCAAGACAAGACAAATGAAATGTTTGGGGCATGTTAAAAGACACAACAGCCTATTAAAAGTAATATTGGAAGGAAAAATACAAGGTAAAAGAGGCAGAGGCAGGCCAAGACTAACATGGACGAGTAACATCAAAAGATGGACAAGTCCATATATGTCAGCCTGCACCATCAAAGAAAGAAACAGATTAGAATGGCGATCCATGGTAGCCAACATTCGTTGCGGAGAAGGCACACGATGATGATGATGAGAGATAGACCGCATGCAATTGGACATCTATTTCCCAGAGTATTCGCAGCGAGGTGTTCGGGTCTGAGTTTTTATTTTACCCGCCACAGAAAACACGTTTGATCTTGCCGGGATTCGAACTCGCAGTCTCCTGGTTTGAAGCCAGACAACTTCCTCCACCCATTCTAAAAAAATAAAAATAAAAAAAAAAATAAAAAAAACTGTGTTGCAATATAAAACAGAAAAAAAAACCTTGAAAACAACGATACCACTTGAATAATGCTGCAACATTTAAAATATAATCTGCAATTTTTCCCAGTCGCTCGGACCAAGATCGATCGTAGATAGGTTTTATAAATGTAGCAATTACACACGTGGAAAAATATTGAACGCGCTGCCCTGTGAGTTAAACTAAACCCTTAATTATTCTGCGGCGAACTTCTTCCTCTTCTACCTTTTTAGCTACCAGTGGAGCATAGATAGGTCTTCAACAAACACTTTCCAAGTCGTTCTGTTTCTTGCCATTCTTTTAAGATCATTCCATGTCTTCCCCATCATCTTCATCTCTGCTTCTATCTCTCTTCTCCAAGAATTCCTTGGTCTTCCTCTTTGTCTTTTCCCCTGGGGATTCCGAAAAAGGACCTTTTGTATGATACTCTCAGTTGGCTTCCGTAGTGTGTGTCCTATCCAGCGCCATCGTCTTAGCTGTATCTCTTTATCCACTGGTGTTTGACTGGTACATTTCCATAATTCTATGTTAGTGATTTTGTCCTGCCATTTCCATCCTTTTATTCTGCGTAAGCATCCACTAATGAAAGTCTGTATCTTCGCGAATGTCAATTTTGTTGTTATCCATGTTTCACAGCCATATAATAGGACCGACTTAACATATGAGTTGAAAATTTTTATTTTTGTATTTAACCTAATATCTTTGGATTTCCATATGTTTCCCTGTGCAACGAAAGCTCCTCTTGCTTTTGATATCCTTAAATTGATATCATTTTCTGTTCCTTCCTCTTTATCTTTATTAATGCCCGGATATGTGTAAGATTGTATGTCTGGTAGAGGCATTTCTCCTAATTTTATTTGGTTATTGCCGACTGCATTAATTCTGATTCAAGATTGAGAGACCTGAAGCAAACAGGAACGTGTCGTGAGATTGAGAGGCCTGCCTCAAACAGGAATGTGCGGTGAGATTGAGAGACCTGCTTCAAACAGGGATGTGCGGTGAGATTGAGAGGCCTGCCTCAAACAGGGATGTGCGGTGAGATTGAGAGGCATGCCTCAAACAGGGATATGCGGTGAGATTGAGATGCTTGCCTCAAACAGGAACGTGTCGTGAGATTGAGAGGCTTGCCTCAAACAGGAACGTGTGGTGAGATTGAGAGGCCTGCCTCAAACAGGAACGTGTGGTGAGATTGAGAGGCCTGCCTCAAACAGGAACGTGTGGTGAGATTGAGAGGCCTGCCTCAAACAGGAACGTGTCGTGGGATTGAGAGGCCTGCCTCAAACAGGAACGTGTCGTGAGATTGAGAGGCCTGCCTCAAACAGGAACGTGTCGTGAGATTGAGAGGCCTGCCTCAAACAGTGACGTGTGGTGAGATTGAGAGGCCTGCCTCAAAAAGGAACATGTCGCGAGATTGAGAGGCCTGCCTCAAACAGGGATGTGCGGTGAGATTGAGAGGCCTGCCTCAAACAGGAACGTGTCGTGAAATTGAGAGGCCTGCCTCAAAAGGAATGTGTCGTGAGATTGAGAGGCCTGCCTCAAACAGTGACGTGTGGTGAGATTGAGAGGTCTGCCTCAAACAGGAACGTGTCGTGAGATTGAGAGGCCTGCCTCAAACAGTGACGTGTGGTGAGATTGAGAGGCCTGCCTCAAAAAGTAACATGTCGCGAGATTGAGAGGCCTGCATCAAACAGGGATGTGCGGTGAGATTGAGAGGCCTGCCTCAAACAGGAACGTGTCGTGAGATTGAAGGGCCTGCCTCATACAGGGACGTGTGGTGAGATTGAGAGGTCTGCCTCAAACAGGGACGTGTGGTGAGATTGAGAGGCCTGCCTCAAACAGGGACGTGTGGTGAGATTGAGAGGCCTGCCTCAAACAGGGACGTGTGGTGAGATTGAGAGTCCTGCCTCAAACAGGAACGTGTCGTGAGATTGAGAGGCCTGCCTCAAACAGTGACGTGTGGTGAGATTGAGAGGCCTGCCTCAAAAAGGAACATGTCGTGAGATTGAGAGGCCTGCCTCAAACAGGGATGTGCGGTGAGATTGAGAGGCCTGCCTCAAACAGGAACGTGTCGTGAGATTGAGAGGCCTGTCTCAAACAAGAACGTGTGGTGAGATTGAGAGGCCTGCCTCAAACAGGGACGTGTGGTGAGATTGAGAGGCCTGCCTCAAACAGGGACGTGTGGTGAGATTGAGAGGCCTGTCTCAAACAGGAACGTGTAGTGAGATTGAGAGGCATGTCTCAAACAAGAACGTGTGGTGAGATTGAGAGGCCTGCCTCAAACAGGGACGTGTGGTGAGATTGAAAGGTCTGCCTCAAACAGGGACGTGTGGTGAGATTAAGAGGCCTGCCTCAAACAGGGACGTGTGGTGAGATTGAGAGGCCTGCCTCAAACAGGGACGTGTGGTGAGATTGAGAGCTCTGCCTCAAACAGGGACGTGTGGTGAGATTCTGCCTCAAACAGGGACGTGTGGTGAGATTGAGAGGCCTGCCTCAAACAGGGACGTGTGGTGAGATTGAGAGGCCTGCCTCAAACAAGAACGTGTGGTGAGATTGAGAGGCATGCCTCAAACAGGGACGTGTCGTGAGATTGAAAGGTCTGCCTCAAACAGGGACGTGTGTTGAGATTGAGAGGTCTGCCTCATACAGAAACGTGTGTTGTGATTGAGAGGCCCGCCTCAAATAGGGACGTGTGGTGAGATTGAGAGGTCTGCCTCAATCAGGGACGTGTGGTGAGATTGAGAGGTCTGCCTCAAACAGGGAGAAGCTGTGAGATTGAGAGGTCTGCCTCAAACATGGGCGTGTGGTGAGATTGAGAGGCCTGCCTCAAACAGGGACGTGTGGTGAGATTGAGAGATCTGCCTCAAACAGGGACGTGTGGTGAGATTGAGAGGTCTGCCTCAAACAGGGATAAGCTGTGAGATTGAGAGGCCTGCCTCAAACAGGGATGTGTGGTGAGATTGAGAGGCCTGCCTCAAACATGGATGTGCGGTGAGATTGAGAGGTCTGCCTCAAACAGGGACGTGTGGTGAGATTGAGAGGCCTGCCTCAAACAGGGACGTGTGGTGAGATTGCGAGGTCTGCCTCAAACAGGGATAAGCTGTGAGATTGAGATGCCTGCCTCAAACAGGGACGCATGGTGTGATTTTAGAGGCCTGCTACAAGCAGGGACGTGTGGTGAGATTGAGAGGCCTGCCCCAAACAGGGACGTGTGGTAAGATTGAGAGGCCTGCCCCAAACAGGGATGTGTGGTAAGTTTGAGAGGCTTGCCCCAATCAGGGACGTTTGGTGAGATTGAGAGGCCTGCCCCAAACAGGGACGTGTGGTGAGATTGAGAGGCCTGCCCCAAACAAGGACGCGCGGTGAGTTTGAGAGGCCTGTCACAAACAAGGACGCGCGGTGAGTTTGAGAGGCCTGCCACAAACGGACTGGTGGTAAGATTGAGAGGCCTGCCCCAAACAGGGATGTGTGGTAAGTTTGAGAGGCTTGCCCCAATCAGGGACGTTTGGTGAGATTGAGAGGCCTGCCCCAAACAGGGACGTGTGGTGAGATTGAGAGGCCTGCCCCAAACAAGGACGCGCGGTGAGTTTGAGAGGCCTGTCACAAACAAGGACGCGCGGTGAGTTTGAGAGGCCTGCCACAAACAGGGACTGGTGGTAAGATTGAGAGGCCTGCCCCAAACAGGGACGTGTGGTAAGATTGAGAGGCCTGCCCCAACCCCCAACGTACCGTGTTGTGAGATTGACAGGTTAGTCCCAAACAGGGACGTGTGGTGAGAGTGACAGGCTAGTCCTAAACAGGGACGTGTTGTGGATTTTTAGACTAGTCCCATTGGTTAGATACAATGCAAGGCATGTGCAAGGTCTGACACTGAAAAACAAAGATAATCAAACCAGCGGTGGACGATGACAATGAAACTTGAAGAGGCCAGACATGATTCCAAACTTTTATGTAGACCTCTAACCTGATTCTTAGTGATATAAACATGACTGTAGTTTGCCCTTTGTAATATAGTTCCTTCAAATATTGTCTGTAGTGAACATAATTATAATTACATCCGAATATCTTAGTTATTTGCTTTATAAGTTACAAAAACATGGTTTTGTGGTTAATTAAATTTTATTACAGTTTTGTTCATGAATATAGATATATATGTAAAAACACAGTGAAGTGAAGTTTAGTCGCCACTTCATAGATTAATCTCCCCATTAGCACTACTTCTTATGATTAAATAAAACAAGAAGGTCATCAAAGTTGTCGTTCTTGTGTTACCATGGAAACAAGGCTGTAATCGTTGAGATGGCCTACGTAGTTCTCATAGACATGGGTCGATAGATGCCGTTGCTCGGTTGTAGCAAGATTGACCTCCACAGATATTGAAATCTATTTGTTAGTAACAGCTTGCGTCATTTAATATATCATCATCATGTGCCATACCGGTTGGCGTAGGCGATCGTCTCCTTCTATAATTTCTATCCACAGTGCGTCGTATCACTTCTGTTGTTGACTGTTTTCCATGCCAAGAAACCAAATTACTTTGTATATTTTCTCAGTGTCGTCCCTGATCTTTCTTTTCCTGTATTTTGCCAGTTGTAACCAAGTATTCTCATGAAGTGCCGAAAGGTGTTTATTGTTTCATTTTGATGCTTTTTATAAGCTTCCTTTTTGTGTTGGCCTCTTTAAGAATGTCCTCGGTGGTTTGTTTTACATGTCCAGTGTACATTCTACATTATTCTGATGAATCCCATCTTTGTGGCCTCTAATCATACTTCCATTTGCGTGTCTCCTTACGTTCATGATTCGCTTCCATATGTCAGAATTAGCTCTTTATAGAACCGGAGAACCCTCTTTATCAATTATGTTGACATAGACTTGTGGCACATGACGTTTTTCATTTTCTGAAATGCAATTTTGGCACGAACTATTATTATTGTTACTACGTATTTGCCGCGTTGTACTTGTTTCAGATTCGTCCATTTTTTTATGCTTCGTGATGGTGATGATTGCTTCTTCAATACAGCCATTACTTCTCTTGTCTTACTGTTCATAATGAGGCCTATCTATCTATCTATCTATCTATCTATCTATCTATCTATCTATCTATCTATCTATCTATCTATCTATCTATCTATCTGTCTATCTATCTATCTATCTATCTATCTATCTATCTATCTATCTGTCTATCTGTCTATCTGTCTGTCTGTCTGTCTGTCTGTCTGTCTGTCTGTCTGGCTGTCCGTCCGTCTGTCCGTCCGTCGTGTCCGTCCGTCCGTCCGTCCGTCCGTCTGTCTGTCTGTCTATCTATCTATCTATCTATCTATCTATCTATCTATCTATCTATCTATCTATCTATCTATCTATCTATCTATCTATCTATCTATCTATCTATCTATCTATCTATCTATCTATCTATCTATCTATCTATCTATCTATCTATCTATCTATCTATCTATCTATCTATCTATCTATCTATCTATCTATCTATCTATCTATCTATCTATCTATCTATCTATCTATCTATCTATCTATCTATCTATCTATCTATCTATCTATCTATCTATCTATCTATCTATCTATCTATCTATCTATCTATCTATCTATCTATCTATCTATCTATCTATCTATATATCTATCTATATATCTAACTGTCTGCCTGCCTGCCTGCCTGTCTGTCTGTCTGTCTGTCTGTCTGTCTGTCTGTCTGTCTGTCTGTCTGTCTGTCTATCTATCTATCTTTCGTTCGCCTGAAGTATTGTCTATATCTGCAATGTCGTTGCTGTAATCATTTTTACTATCTTTTGTAATTCTTGCAGTGGCCCATATAGTTTTGTCTGTAGTGATGCATCTATGGGCCAATGGATTTTCCTTAGTGCAGTCTTGAAGTATGTGCTCAGCAGCCTGGGGCTTCTCTCCACATGTACAAGTAAGTAGTTGAGGTGCCGATATTGACTTTTGTATACATGTGACTATGGTGTCGATTGTGTCCTGTGCTGAGGCGTATAATGATAACTTGTTAATATCTATTCATATTATGAAAGGCATCCTGATTTGGGGTTAGCCAACTGATCTGCTTTCTCATTTCCTGGTATTCCACAGTGAGATGGGATCTACTGCAGGGCAACCCTGTGGTGCTTGCGGAGTTCCGTTAATAAGGTCTGCAGATGTGGTAATTTTCTGGATTGTAGTGCCTGGAGTACTGATCTTGAATCTGTCAAAAACACTACAGGCTGTGGGCTAAGATTACTGTTCAGCAGTTTTTCTATTGCCAACTTTATTGCTTGCATTTCTGCATCATAATTGTGACAATATTTCCCTGTTGCTATTTTATTCATATCATTAGTGTTATTTGGGTACTCTATATATGCACATGCTCCCCCATTCTTGACTAAATTCTGTGCTGATCCATCTGTGTACACACGAATCCATAGGTCTTGTGGGTATTCTTCATCCAGGAAACTGAGAGTTATTATTTTTCGCTGTAGACTAATCTGTTCCTCTTTGTCAACTATTCCTTTCACTTCTGTCCGTATTTGTATTGATAATCCTGATTCCTCTGCCCAGGGAGTCTGTTCTGGTATGGGCAGTAGGGGGTCAACAACTCTTGGCATGTCTGGTGTTTGTCTACTAATACGCTTGGCTTGGTGGATAAAACTGCTTCTCTTAAGTCGTCACAATGCAAGGTTTTGGAAGCGGTCCTTCATTGGATGTCTCGGCATGCATGCAAATTGTTCTGCCTGTAACCTTTGTGTAGTTCCGTTCTCTCAGTGCTGGTATCCTCCACAGTTTCTCCATTTCCCAACATTGATGTTGATTTCATTGCTCCTATGATGACCCTAAGTGCCTGGTTTTGTACTTTATCCAGTTCTTGCAGTGTGGTGTTTGATGCTGAGCACCATGCAGATCATCCATAATCGAAATGTGAGCGTATACTCTGTTGGTAAAATTTACTATTTTCCCACTCGCACCCCACGTGGTTCCATACAGCTTTCTTAGAATAGCCTTCTTGCTCTATTTCCTCCTTGCTTTTTGGATTGCCTTATTTATCTGCTGTTTCCAAGATAGTTTGTTATCAAATGTAATTCCGAGATACGTAGCTTGTATCTGTAGTATGTAAATGGCTCCGGCTTTTTGTTTTGGGGAGAGAGTGAAAAGTGCAGTACTGCATTTGTCTTTATTGATGCTGATACACCATCTATTTGTCCATGAATTCAGTTCATTCATAGCTCTTTGCAGCAATTTGGAGACCACTGTTGCATACTCCTCTGTGCACCACATTACCAAGTGATCAGCATACATTGCCACTTTGATACCATGTGGTAGTTCAGTAACTAGGTCATTGATGTAGACTAGAAAAAAATGTTGGAGATAGTACTCCTCCCTGTGGGACGCCCTGGAGCAGTAAGACCTTCTTACTCTTAAGACCATCCAGTTGCACTCTGGCTCTCCTGTTATGCAGGTATGCTTTGACCCATTTGTACATCCTGCCATTTACTCCATAATTTCTCAGTTTTTTCAAAAGCCATTCCTTCCATACCTTATCAAATGCTTTCTTTAGGTCTATCCATGCTGCAGTACCAGTTTCTTTCCTTGAAACGCATCCTCAATTTCCTGGGAAAGATAGGTTGCCTGATCTTCGGTAGAGTAACACTGTCTAAAGCCTGCTTGTTGTGGGACAAGAAGGCTTTCACTTTCCAGGTACCACTGTAGTCTTAGATTGATTATACGAGACCTTTCTTGCTGCTATTCTTTCACGACTGTGTCTATTCTCTCTTGTAGTTTATTCTCTGTCTCTGCTATTGAGACTGTGTCATCCACATTTCGCAAATTGTTAATGTTGTGAGAACACAGCCTTGTATGACTCCTTGTTTTATGTATTGGAACTGTCCTGTTTAGTTGCTAATTCATATGGCTGCTGTTTGTTACCGGTACATGGGTTCTATGATTCTCCCTTGCCATCAATGTTTAATTTCTCCAGCATGTTGATTATTTCCCACATGCTTTACTTTACCAAATGCATCTGTGTAGTCTATAAAGCACCATGTACAGATCTTTCTTCACCTCTTTTTGTGACATACCACGGTTTTACTTGGGAATACGGTGACTGGTTGTACACTGACATTTAACTCATTGAGCAGGAATGTGATTATGGTTATGTTATGTATTCTGATAAAATACTAGAGGCGTCTTGATCTCCGTTGCCTCCTGTGATTATCCGCCGCTGCCTCGGACATAGGGAGTTTAAAGTTTCTGTCCTAGTGCTTCCTTCTGCTAGAAAGGACTCTAGATATAAATGACACATCACAACTTTTTTATGTGTGAAATTAGTAAATTATGTTTTCCCCACGAAAATCTAATCACATACCATAGCATGCTTGCTTCACATAGTAGAGGTACCGGGGTTCATTCCGCAGCAGCAAAATACTTTTTTTTTTGTAAAGAGAATCAACATTTTTTTAAACACAGAAATCTGTAATTAATCCTTCACTAAATGTTGAGTTTTTAAATAGTTTCTCAATATTTATTTACATTTAAAAGAAAATTGTGGAAAGGTTCACTTTTGCATTTCCTCTGTCTTCGTTTATTAATTTCACTGAATAAAGGTTTTCTAAAATAAAGAAAGCTCTCTAAATATTCTTTGTTTGCTTATTCTTAATTTAATCCTTGTTTTTATTTTTCTTCACTGAATGTAGGTTTTACTCAAGATATGTTCGCAATAAAGATTTTGTTTCTAAATTAAGTGTATTTTCCTCATCGACATTTACAAGCATATTTATGTGGAGTTTTATCTGTATTTATATAGGCTAATATATGCAATATATGGATACAGTATAAATGATCTCAATTTCAGAATGTGCCAATGCTGTATGCAACAACTCTAAGTGTCGTGTGGACCTGCTCCAATGTTCGTCCAATCAAAGTTGGTGCTTCTGTGATGTTGCTACGAAAACTGAACTCATCATCAACTCTGCAATGGTATCATATTGTTAGTGAGGGAGTTTCATAAAATCTTCAACTCATCATCAATTCTGCAATGGTATCAGATTGTTATTGAAGGAGTTTCACATACACTTAAACTCATCATCAATTCTGCAATGGTATCAGATTGTTATTGAAGGAGTTTCACATACACTTAAACTCATCATAAACTCTGCAATGGTATCAGATTGTTATTGAAGGAGTTTCACATACACTTAAACTCATCATCAACTCTGCAATGGTATCAGATTGTTATTGAAGGAGTTTCACATACACTTCAACTCATCATCAACTCTGCAATGGTATCAGATTGTTATTGAAGGAGTTTCACATACACTTAAACTCATCATCAACTCTGCAATGGTATCAGATTGTTATTGAAGGAGTTTCACATACACTCAAACTCATCATCAACTCTGCAATGGTATCAGATTGTTATTGAAGGAGTTTCACATACACTTAAACTCATCATCAACTCATAGAACAATGTTACCACACACAAAAAGGTATGATGTTTCATCTCATTCAGGCTACAATATTCACCGGAAGCGAGGGAAGCAGAGTTAATCCCCAGGATACCACAAATTTTATCTGAGTATCCTTTACTGTACCAGAAGCTAATGTACGCCCTCCGAAAAGTCCCTGTCAGGTATAGTTCCTTAAACTTGCAGGTATTGACTCGAGTAATGTCTGCTTCTCACATGCTCCGTCGCCTTCTTCACTTTCAGAAGGAACACCATAGCTATAATGTCATGGCGATCTTGTTTCTTTTGCTCATTCAACAGCACAGCTGTGATTGCAATATGCCACGGAGCCTAGTCACAATAGTGACTAAACTACTAGACCACACGACCATCAAATATTGCTGATATTAATTTCATATAAGGTTAGGAAACGTGCATGTTGTAACCAATTGACGAGGGGGAGAATAGTTCTTAAATCGCGAAAACAATGGACGGCAACAATAGTAAGATTATTAGTCTGTCTACTGTCAAAGATGGTGTAGACATGAATGGTGAACTTTATGTCAACCTAACTTTACTATCATTTCTTTTGAAATATTCAAATATGTTTATTGTTCTGGTTACAGGAAGCGGAAGTATGGTGGGAAATGATCTTTTTGGGGTGATAATGGTCTTGGATGGACGAGATCAACAATCGAACATCTTACTACTAGGTTTGGCAGTGGTAGACATTTGTACGCTGCATGATCTAGTCCAACGTCTACTAACGAGCGCTTTTAGTTTTGACCAGTACGTGTTCATGGGTCTAGCAGCAGCCATCGATTATACTTTGATAATAACGATCAATTTAGTTTCTAATCGCGGAGAACAAAATCCGTCTTTTCAGAACTTTACAGAAATTCCGTATATTTGTGAACTTTTCCATATTTCTGTTGTATCAAGTACTTTCGGACGCTCATTGATTACAATAATGTCTACCGCAATTTTCAGGAACGAAACTAATGTATTCTATGTCTCTGATTTACAATTACTGTTTTTATTCTTTTGAAGAACAAGTTAGTGATATAAATTATAATAGTTGATGAGTATTTAATTGTGGCTGCGGATCGTAGCACATGGACAGCAACAATAAAATATGTCACAGCAACTGTCTAGACTGTGTTGATATCAAATTCAGAAGTCAAAAGCCGCACAAGAAAAGAGACAAGGCCAGGTACCGCAAATACACCTTGCTCGTTCTGTGGATGGATCTGTCTGTCCAGGATTGGCAAATTCAGCCACGAGAAAAGGTGTTCAGTAAAGCAGCCCCCATTATGAGACAATAATGCTTTACCAAACTTCAGACTTTTCATGATTGCTTACTACCAACCTTCCGTCAAGACGCCAAAGGCCACATTATATATATATAATTGTGAATCTAAACTTTCCTAGTTTTGAATTTTCGTTTCTCTCATTATCACGAATTGTTTGTCCTGTCATGTTGATATTTCTATTTGCACAATTACTCGCATGATGATGTCAATTTTGTTACAGTTATTGAAAATGATCTGTCTATTTCTAAAGCAGCTTAATTGTCTCGATTACAGAACAGAAAAAAAGGAAGAACATTTGTCTACAATTTGTTGATCTAGTTCAGATAATCACTTCTCTGTTGTTTTCTTGAGCACCCACAAAATGTGATTTATTAAGGATGTGTAGCAAGTCATCATGAAACTGGCGTTGGTGATCATGTCTTTATACAAATTAGTGTCCCTTCAATTCTTTACCAACTGTTTTAATATCCTTTTACTATTTCAATTGCGGTCAATAATCTGATATTTTATTTCTCCAAGCAAAAAAATTGTAGCAAAGATAAGAGATGAAGTCAGGAATCAGATCTCCAAAATGGGGGATCACGTTGCTGCTTCACCTTAGAAATGGCAAGATATAACCGACATAGACAGACTAATAGAATTGTTGAGTTCTAACTGGAACAGGTTGACGAAATACAAATGTTGAAATCTAACTGTGATTGTCAGATAAATACAAATGTTAAGATCTAACTGGAACTGTGGGTAATTTCCTAGTTTGATCAGATATATTATTTCAGTTTGGAAGAGTGATGTCCCCTAAAATATGTCTGCCAAAATACAGTGGTTCTACGCATTCTTGGCGTTGGGGTCATTACGCTGGCATGTGTCACTCACACTGGCGTTTGGGTCAGCGTGGCGTTCGGGTCAGCGTCTGCGTCCAAATCGAGATGTTAATTAATAATTGGCCGAACCCCTATCCTTTCTTATGCTTCTTCTTACTAATTATCCGCCTATATATATAGGCTAGTTTGTCTAATATTTAAAAACCAGCTAAGCAGTTCTGAGTTCACTTACTTGAATTTGGTACTACTGTATTTGCAAAATGACCGGGCGACCTAGAGCCCAAACTGAAGTTGTGAATGTTGGGCAGATCATGACTTTTCATGACATCATTGCAGAGGATAGATGGAATTTACTAACTCTGATTCCCGAGGTAATACAGACGTTGCATTGTGTTTCGTAAAGCTATTTCTAGATATTTTTTGTATTTATGTGTGTGTATGTGCATTTTAATTAATAGCCAAAGTTTGACAATCTTCCAACATTTGGCAGTAAATTACGGCGATTGGTAATCAACCGCACAATTCCCTTCGATCAGAAGATCATAATTAGGCCGAGTGGCGTCGTTTTTGTCACGCGTTATAATATACAGTAAAGTCTCGATTATCCGGAATGCTCGGGGAAGAACCCATTCTGGATAATTGAATTTTTCTGGATAATCGAGAGTAAGAAAACCAAACTCAAAATTTATGAAAAAACATGATTGAAAAATTGCAATGCTCAGAAATATTTAAATTCGTGTGACATTCACTAGCTTTCTCTATCAACATGGGTTCTGATATTGGCATTCCTTTTCCTCTTCTTTCTAAAAACCACACATAAAGGACGTCGTCGAGTTTTTCAAATTTTGGCCGTTTCATACTTCGTCTCTGGTGTATATTGTTGCTGCTTTCAGACTCCGACGCAAACTTAAACAACTCATCTTTTTGATTTCGTATGTCATATAATGTTGAAGAGGCTATGCCAAATTCAGTCATCAAAACGTTGCGATTAACGCCTTTTTCAAGTCTACTAGCGATTTCAATCTTCTGGTTCAGTGTCAATACAGTTCGCTTGCGTTTACCTTTGCGGGAATTTGAGGTGTGGTTTGCACTCGCAGAGGCCATTATTTAACACAAAAATGTATTCCGTTAAAAAGTATGCACACATGCGTTTATAGCATGTCATGTATAATTTATACTGATGGAACGAATTTCAGCTTGCACAAATGTCTGAGACAAACTAACGTCAAACTCTGTATCTTACTCTTTTTGAATTTCCAGTCGGTAATTTTTGAACCCCTCCCCCTTTCTTCTCACCATCTCTATGTCACTGCACGCCGGCTGCTCAACCTTTGATTTATAATCATCAAAGTTATGGGCTCTTCAATTTTCACAAACAATACGTCTGCTTCTAATGTTCGGTCAGACTGTCAAACGCCATATTTTTGACAAATTCATGACCAACTTTAGATCTAAAGCAGGCTATGAGAAAATTAAGCAAATTTGTAAAATCATGTAGATAAGTGTTTTTGGCACGACTAAGATTTCCCGACAAAAACATTTAGTCGGGGGAAAAAGTGAAGATATAGACTGTCTGTCGCTTTTACTTGGAATATTTGGAGACACAATGTTTGGATTGAATAAAATATGTTCGCTCCTATTTGAAGTATATTACTGTAAATACACTATTGTAAACGCAATATTGTGTAATGATAGAGCCTGTAGAAGTAAGCGCAGCGCACAAACCGTGTTGTAGCGTTTTCGATTTCCGGATAAAGGCATTTAATTTAACTGAACAAAACATGATTCAAGCTTTCTCCCTATAATAATAAAAAAAAAAAAAAAGTCCGTTAAATTGAGAATTCCGGATTATTGAGTACCGCATAATCGAGACTTTACTGTATTTATAAATATTTAACACTAAAGCTAAACCTAACCCCTGGACCAAACGCCCAATCAACAGATACTCCGAAATGATTACATGCCAGCGTAATGACCCCAACGCCAAGAATGCGTAGAACCACTGTATTTTGGCAGACATATTTTAGGGGACATCACTCTTCCAAACTGAAATAATATATCTGATCAAACTAGGAAATTACCGAACTATGATACAAAAGACACTTTTGGGATCTAAATTGAACGGTCAGACAAAAAACAAATGTTGAGGTCTAACTGGGATTGTCGGACAAATACAAATGTTAAGATCTAACTGTAACTGTGATACAAATGACACATTTGGGATCTAAATTGAACGGTCAGACAAAAAACAAATGTTGAGATCTAACTGGGATTGTCAGACAAATACAAATGTTATGGTCTAACTGGAACTGTGATAAAAAAGACACTTTTGGGATCTAAATTGAACGGTCAAACAAAAAACAAATGTTGAGATATAATAATTGAGAGTATCAGACAAATAAAATGGTAATTCTCAAAGTAAAAATATTCATAACAATAACACGCAAGGAAAGCACAATCAGAAGGTAATGATGATTTTGGTTTAATCTTTCTGTGTTTTAGTCTAACTGATTCTCTCCTTCAGTTCATTCTTTTATAAGTCTAATTGTCTGTTTTTCCTAGACCACAGTCCAACAAATCGATTGTGACTGTCACTGGTTGCGGCGTCGTGTAGCTCAAGACAAAAGTTTCCAAACCTCTTTACTATGTTTTCAGCCTACCCCTTGCCAGGCTCACATAGTCTATATGCATCTCCATATTGTTGTTGTCTATATATCTCTTACTTCAAGAGTTCATAAGTGTCATCATATCATTAAATTTATTCTTGAACTATTCAGTGTTCTCATTGAAGACTTGAAATTAGTTGATAAATTCACTTTGTCTCGTAAGCACGAGTTCGTAAACAGAAAATGCAGATATTGAATAAGTGAATATCACAAGAAATGGTGGCAGAAATAGATGTGCTGGAACAGTCTGGAAAAGCAAAAGCAGATCCCACGTTGAAATGAGCCAGAGATATGGTTAGTAAGCCTGAACAAGATCCCTCAAGTAAACAATATATTTACTTTTGTGGGCTGAATAAAGGGGCAGAATAAATATAAAAATATAAATATTATATTATCAATCCTGATAGATGGGATTTCATTGCAACAGAATTCCTCAGAATGGCGAAAGATGATTATATTAAACACAGTAAACTATGGACAAAATAATGAAAAGGGGTTGGGTGGGAGACAGACAAATAATTACAGTGATGCGGTAAAGCAGGTGATAATCGGCATCATCATCAAGTACCAAGCCTGCTGGCGTAGGAGATCATATCTCTCCACAAATTTAGGTCTCGACAGTTATTTAATGTGGTAATAAAATAGTACAATAAATGCAGATATGATGTCTTTGTACTTTTCTGGACAAAAAAAAACTTTAACACATTATCGTCGTGTTGCTCGACCAGTCAAGACTTAAAACATTAATGTCATCATTGCAACAGACTCTTAATGGGTCGAAATCCACATTAACATAGAACAATGGAATCATCATCACAACTGATAGACGAACAACGTCAATTAAATATTTTTCTCCATTATTTGACATTCTACTATAACATCACAATGTGTCACTATTATTCATGTTATGTATCACCATTGTATTTGTATTGTTTATGTTGTATACATTTTATTTGTGATTAAAAATAAATTGTTAATTCGTTATAAGAATATGCGACAACAATAATTATACGTTTAACTCTTGTTCCCTGTCTAATTCTTCTCTTTTTTCTTACCTTTCCCTTTTGATTTTGAGCTTTGGAGAGGAGGTATAGTTTGCGTTCTCTTGCTTTTTTGTTGGTCAGATGTATCTCACAAGCTGATTTCTGCCATGCGACTAACACACCTCATTTTGTTGGTGTTAATTTTTCTGATTGTTCTTGATGCCGGCGTCTAAGCCTGACACCGCTAGCACAACACTGGAGTAGAGATTGTGTTGCAGAGTGGCTTTTTTGGCACTATGGTTATTTCCCTATTGAACAATTGAAGTGACATATGTCCGATGATCTGTAAAGCTTTGTTACATCTTCTGTCACTTCTTGCTGTTACTGTCCTGTGTTATTATACTACCTCGGTACATGATTTCCTCCACTTTTTTTAATTGTTTGTGGTCGATGTTGATATTCTATTTTTCACCTTTTACAGAAGTAAACAAACCAATATATGTCTGCTTCATAGACTACACCAACGTTTTTGATAGAAAACACCATAAACAAGGCATAAATAATATAGGCTGCCTAAAAGATATACATCTAGATGACACGGACATAGGACTAATTTGTAATTTATACTGGGACCAAACAGCATAAATAAAAAAATAAAGAGAACTCTACACCTATTGCTATAAAATAAGGCTTAAGATGGGGATGCGTTATCACCAAGCATGTTCAAATTAATACACTGAACAAATCTGTAAAACCATCACAGAGATGCCATGCCTAAACATTAATGGAAAGATAATCAATAATCTAAGATATGCTGATGTTATTATATTACTAGCAGAAAATCCTGAAGATCTACAACAATTACTTAATGAAATAAACCCACAAGTGGATATCAACGTTGAAGAAATAGACCTGGAGACAGTTCAGAGCTACAGTCACCTTGGACATACTATAACCAGTGATAAACAGTTAACTAATAAAATACTGACGGTCCACTAAAGGTCAATAGCATTGAGCCTCTACAAAAATACTATTCTCAAGACACATCAATATTCATAAACTGTAAATGAGTCGAGCCTCGATGACAATTGTTCACGTCCTGAACAAAGGGTTTTAATCTGATAATAGGCGTGTATTTAACTTCCTAGCACCAGGAAGCGATTTTTTGTTGTGTAAGAAGATTACAGAAATCAGTTGTGCTGTGGCAGATTAACCAGAGGTTGTGAATGTTTGCTCACATGTAATGCTTATTTACCTCAGTATGTGGTCTACATAGTTAAATTAGTAAAATAATTTGATAGCAGTTATATGCTGCAAAAAGAACGAATGGTGGGAAACTGATAACGTTTATAAGAGTTCGTTATAACTAAAATATACATTATTTATTGTTCTTCTATTAATATTTATATATATTATTATTATAATAAGTAAATATATCAATTAATGTATCAAAGGGAGCAATAATGACACATACCTTACAATTTTGCTAATTGGATCACAGGGTACACTATTTTCAAGAAAGTAAACAAACAAAACACATCATGCGTTGTTCGAAATGCATTCTATTTTAGCAGTAAAATTTTAATACCTTTCGTCATTTTGTAAAACTATGAGGACACATTGTAACAATTGCAATATAAATTAAACCCTATTATTATACAGGGAAAATGTGTGTAATAACAACTGATAGTTAAAGAGCTCCAATATACGGTCCGCACAAATCTAAAATTTGCAAATTGAATTAAAAAGTATTTTTAACAAATATATCATCATCATCATGTACCATACCGGATGGCGTAGGCGATCATGTCCTTCCAAAATCGTCTATCTATAGTGCATCGTATCAGTTCTGTTGTTGACTGCTTTCCATGCCATGACACCAAGCCATCTAGTGTTTTCTCTCTTTTTCGTCAGCGTTCTCTCTTTCCTTTTATTTTGCCAGTTGTAACCAAGCATTCCAACTTTCCTCTTCTCATGATGTGCCCGAAAAAAATGTTGATTGTTTCTTTCTGATGTTTATTAGGAACTGCATTTTTGTGTTGACCTCTTTGAGAACTTCCTAATTGTTCTTTTTAGTTGTCCAGGGAACTTTCAACATTCTTCTGAGAAATCCCATCTCTGTGGCCTCGAATCGTCTTTTCATTTGTTTGTCTACTGTTTATTATTCGCTTTCATAGGTCAGAATTGGTTCTATATAGCACCGATGAACTCTCTTTCTCATTTCTATTGACATAGATTTGTTGCATAAAATAATTTTCATTTTCTGAAATACTACTTTGGCCTGAGCTATTCTGCTTTTTATTTCTGTGGTGCATCTCCCATCTGATGTTATTATTGTGCCCAAGTATTTCATATGTTGCACTTGTTTAAAACTTGTCCTGTTTATTTTTATGCTGCATGCTGGTGATGATTGTTTCTTCGATATAACCATTATTTCTGTTTTCTTACTATTCAGACTGAACCTTTCTTGTTGCTTTTTTAAAAACTATTATGTCTATCATTTCTTGTAGTTCATTCTCTGCTATTAAGACTGTGTCATCCGCATATCGCAAATTATTTATGTTGTGACCGTTGACTACAATTCCTTTTTTTTTCTACTGTTGATCTCATAATATGTTCGCTATAAAGTGAAAACAAATCCGGCGACAGAACACAGCCTTGTCTGACTCCTTGTTTTATAAGTTGAAATTGTTCTGTTTGGTTGTTAATTCGTATAGCTGCTGTTTGTTGCCAGTACATGTTTTTTTTATGATTCGCAAATCCTTGCCATCAATGTTTAATTTCTCCAGCATATTGATTATTTTCACATGCTTTACTTTGTCAAATGCTTTTGTGTAGTCTATAAATCACATATATAGATCTTTCTTTACCTCTATAGATCTTTATATCAATGCTCTTAAGATGTATATTGCATTATTGGTGCCTCTTCCTTCCACAAATCCACATTGTTCCTCGCTTATTTCTGGTTTTATTTTGTTTCTTACGCGTCTCATGATAATTCTGAGTAATATTTTCGAACAAATATATATCATTCACATAAAATGAACAATCAACCTAAAAGTTGTATTGTATTGCCTGGATGGCATAATAAAGCTCAAAGTTGTATTGTATTGTCGGGATGATATAATAAAGCTCAAAGTTGTATTGTATTGCCGGGATGACATAATAAAGCTCAAAGTCGTATTGCCGGGATGACATAATAAAGCTCAAAGTTGTATTGCCATGATGACATAATAAAGCTCAAAGTTGTATTGCCTGGATGACATAATAAAGCTCAAAGTTGTATTGCCGGGATGACATAATAAAGCTCAAAGTTGTATTGCCTGGATGACATAATAAAGCTCAAAGCTGTATTGTATTGCCGGGATGACATAATAAAGCTCAAAGTTGTATTGTATTGCCTGGATGACAAAATAAAGCTCAAAGTTGTATTGTATTGCCTGGATGACATAATAAAGCTCAAAGTTGTATTGTATTGCCGGGATGACATAATAAAGCTCAAAGTTGTATTGTATTGCCGGGATGACATAAAAAAGCTCAAAGTTGTATTGCCGGGATGACATAATAAAGCTCAAAGTTGTATTTTATTGCCGGGATGACATAATAAAGCTCAAAGTTGTATTGTATTGCCGGGAGGACAAAATAAAGCTCAAAGTTGTATTGTATTGCCGGGATGACATAATAAAGCTCAAAGTTGTATTGCCGGGATGACATAATAAAGCTCAAAGTTGTATTGCCGGGATGACATAATAAAGCTCAAAGTCGTATTGCCGGGATGACATAATAAAGCTCAAAGTTGTATTGCCGGGATGACATAATAAAGCTCAAAGTTGTATTGTATTGCCGGGATGACATAATAAAGCTCAAAGTTGTATTGCCGGGATGACATAATAAAGCTCAAAGTTGTATTGCCTGGATGACATAATAAAGCTCAAAGTTGTATTGCCGGGATGACATAATAAAGCTCAAAGTTGTATTGCCTGGATGACATAATAAAGCTCAAAGTTGTATTGTATTGCCGGGATGACATAATAAAGCTCAAAGTTGTATTGTATTGGCTGGATGACAAAATAAAGCTCAAACTTGTATTGTATTGCCTGGATGAAAAAATAAAGCTCAAAGTTGTATTGTATTGCCTGGATGACATAATAAAGCTCAAAGTTGTATTGTATTGCCTGGATGACATAATAAAGCTCAAAGTTGTATTGTATTGCCGGGATGACATAATAAAGCTCAAAGTTGTATTGTATTGCCTGGATGACATAATAAAGCTCAAAGTTGTATTGTTTTGCCGGGATGACATAATAAAGCTCAAAGTTGTATTGCCTGGATGACATAATAAAGCTCAAAGTTGTATTGTATTGCCGGGATGACATATTAAAGCTCAAAGTTGTATTGTATTGCCGGGATGACATAATAAAGCTCAAAGTTGTATTGTATTGCCGGGATGACATAATAAAGCTCAAAGTTGTATTGCCTGGATGGCATAATAAAGCTCAAAGTTGTATTGCCGGGATGACATAATAAAGCTGAAAGTTGTATTTTATTGCCGGGATGACATAATAAAGCTCAAAGTTGTATTGCCTGGATGACATTTATAAAGCCCAAAGTTGTATTGTATTGCCTGGATGACAAAATAAAGCTCAAAGCAATGCCTTTCTTTGTTTATCTGTTCTTGGCAATGTTTCTTACAATGAACTGGTCTCAGAGTGTTCTAAAACAAGCGTGTGATGTTGGATGGTGCGGCTCACGTTGCCAGTACAAATGTCGTTGTAGCATCAAGACCTGTGACCTGAATGGATCTTGTGAAGACGCCTTTTGTGATAATAGGTAGTTTGATTTAGTTTGTCAGTATGTGGATTTACTGAATGTAAAAGATCTAGAACTGAGTAACTGGCTAAATAATGGTAATGCGAGCACCTGCAATCATGGCAAATCATTAACCGTTAAAGTAAATATGTCGTCCGAGTTTCCATTTACCTGGCTCAGGTTACGGGTGAATCAGCCATCGTTACTGCGAGAGTTTCAGGTAACTTTTATTGACAGGAGAAATGGAAGAAAAATGTCATGTAAGAACATAAGGCGTGGCATCCTTGATGAAAGAACGCTGGGCATCCACCGTGATATGGATGAGGTTGTTCAGTATGTGATTCTAGAAAGGGGGGAGCGGGGGTGGGGTCATGTCTTTTTGTTCTGTTTACGTCAGTGGAGGTTGTAATGTAGCAATGCGCCAAAAGACTACACAGTCCACCACGTATATTGAGTATTTAAACACATCTCATTTATTTACTCCAGAGGATGTCGTAGATGGTAATTTAGACAGTGAGGTGAGACATGGAAGTTGTACAACCACCACTGGTGGTACAGACAAGAACCCAAATTGGAATGTGGCATTGTCATCTGTGTACAAAATACAAAGGCATATTATAAACAATAGAAAACAACAAGAAAAGATAATTACTGGATTCACTATAAGTAGTTTAACAAAAGATCTTGTGATGGTCTTCAACTACACGGACATGGAAGATGAAGCACTTTCTGTTTACAAAATAACAAGCGCACCGAAGACACCCCCAGTTTCTATTGTAAACATTCTGGCTAATAGAACAGTTGAAGATGGAGTTCTCAATATGTGTGAGGTAGAACTATACGGAGATTCAGCGTGTCCACCATCAATTTATGGACGTGAATGTCAGTAGACATGTAACTGTGCTGTAATGCTGTAAAGAATGAGTCATGTTTTGTCAACACTCCCATCGCTTAGTCCTCCATGCACGTCGTAATTTCTGTCGGTGGTCTCTTATTGTGGCATTTCGATAAGCTGTTCATTATGTGTTTATGATAATGTATTTTACATTTTGTGAAAAGTGATTGTAACTTAAGCTGCGACAGTTCTGTGTGGCGACCAGTATTAGACAGTCACCATGTTTTCATGATAATGGCTCATGTGTAGATGCTTATTAAAGTGCTTGGCAATGCATTAAGTGTGAGAACATAATAACAGTATCCAATGAAGGCAATATCTCTGTTACTGTTGTAATCCCTGAAGATGTTATCGTTAACTTGATCATGGTGACAGTTTTGTGAGTCCCTTTTTTTGAGGCTGTTCAGAACTTTAAATAAAGAGTTGTCCACTGTAATTGTAAGTAATAGACATGAAGACATCTGTGATTGTGGTCCAGAAGAAGAGAGCAATAAACTGGAGCTAATTAACTCAAACAACATGGGGAATTAACATAAATAAAATCAAACAGTGAATCAACTATTATCATATATACTATAGAGTATTATAATGAGTCATGTTTTGTCAGCACTGGAGGGTGTCCGTCAGGATGTTACCTGCTGGTTACCAAGGTAAGGACTGTCAACAATCCTGTAGTTTTCAGAAATATAGCGATGGTTGTAACTCCATCTGCAGCTGATTCTGTGTCGTCACTAACAATACTGAGTCTCCATATTTTCACAACGGTTCATGTGTATATGGTTGTTTAAGTGAGTTTTAAGCTCCTAAATATGAGAACCATTTAATGGTATCCAATAAGAACATTATGCATATTCTTATTATTGTGGTTCCTCTGGTTGCTATTGTTATCCTGGCAGTGGTGACAGTTTTGAGAGTCATATTTTTGAAAAGATCAAAACATCAAATCTCGAGTTATCGACTGTAGTTAACAGTGAAGACAATGAAGACCCACATCACTACTATGAAGATGTAGAAACTAATACGCTGGAAGCAACACATCCAACACAAGAAAATGTAAACCAAATCAAGATGTGAATGGAGTAAACACACCTCAACAAGCTACCACGAACAAAGGTATACTTGTAACAAAAGAGCGAAACGGTTGTTTGTGTATTTCTATGTACAATTGCCCCAACCATAATTTGGATATTAATTCAAAAGACTACGTAACAAATTACACCATTTTTGGAACGAGTTCAACTTACATTCCTGCTAGAGATATTTCTCTCTGTTTTCAAAAGATAATTTTTTTCTTTAAACAACAGATTTATTCAATACCGGCCAACAACAATGCTACAACAAATGCTGAAATGAGAAAGGAAAACAAACACAAGAATTGATAGATGAACATCTTTGCTTATGATCATTACCGAGTTCTACTTGAGACCCAACATTAGAAATATTAAGGACATTATATCAATGCTTCATAAATGAGTGGCGAGACATGAGGACACAGATTTCAAACAAAAAGTCGTACTAAACCTATTCTTACAGATGTTATTCGAATGTTGTTAAAACAAGACGTCGAGATGCAGTGATGGCTTTGGTCGTACGGGGACTTTTATTACGTTGTCTTCTTCTTCTTCTACCTTTTTTAGCTCCCTGTGGAGCATATGTCTTCAACAAACACTTTCCAAGTTGTTCTGTTTTTTTCAATACTATTAATGTCATTTCATGTCTTCCCCATCATCTTCATCTCTGCTTCTATCTGACTTCTCCATGAATTCCTTGGTCTTCCTCTTTGTCTTTTCCCCTGGGGATTCCAAAAAAGGGCCTGTTGTGTAATACTCTCAGTTGGCTTCCACAGTGTGTGTCCTATCCAGCGCCATCGTCTTCACTGTATCTTTTTATCCACTGGTATTTGACTGGTACATCTCCATAATTCTATGTTAGTGATTTTGTCCTGGCATTTCCATCCTTTAATTCTGCGTAAGCATCCATTAATGAAAGTCTGTATCTTCATGATTGTCATTTTTGTTGTTCTCCATGTTTCACAGCCATATAATAGGACCGACTTAACATTGGAGTTGAACATTTTTATTTTTGAATTTAACCTAATTTCTTTGGATTTCCATATGTTTCCCAGTGCAACGAAAGCTCCTCTTGCTTTTTATATCCTCATTATGGTATCATTTTCTGCTGTTACTCCCTCTTTATCTATATTACTGCCCAGATATATGTAAGATTGATGTCTAGTAGAAGTATTTATCCAAATTTTATTTCGTTATTGCCAACTGCATTAATTCTCATAATGTTGGTATTATCTCTAATAATCTTCAGTCCTAACTGTTGTGATCTCTCATCAAGTATTATTATTTTATCATGCATCTGTTGATGGCTGTGTGATATCACTGGGAGAGCTATGCTATCAGCAAAGTCTAAATCATCAAGTTGTTTGGTCAGTGACCACTGGATTCCATTTCTGTTGTTTTGAGTTATTTTCATGATCCAATCTATGGCCAGTAGAAAGATAAATGGAGACAGAAGGCATCCCTGCCTTACTCCTGTTCTTATTTGAAATGCTTCTGTAAGCTGCCCTTCATGCACCACACTACATTTCGTTCCTTCATACATTGTTTTTATCAGGTTAATTAATTTTATGGAGATTCCGTAATGACTCAGCAACTTCCAAAGCATTCGTCTGTCTAAGCCAGGGGTGGCCAAATGGCGGCCCGCGGGCCGGATCCGGCCCGCCAGCCTAGTTTTCTTGGCCCGCGAAGCTCCACGGACTTACTTTATTTTTTACCCCTAATAGCGGATTTCATAACATTTGGCAACATAATTTCAAATACACACACACACACACACACACACACACACACACACACACACACACACACACACACACACACACACACACACACACACACACACACACACACACACACACACACACACACACACACACACACACACACACACACACACACACACACACACACACACACACACACACACACACACACACACACACACACACACACACACACACACACACACACACACTGCACAACTAATGGTGCCGACAATATTCAAAGTCTTTGCTTCGAGTTGGTACCGCAAAGTTGCTTTATTGTCAATGCGGTGATAGCGTCAGATCTTTGCCTCAACATTTGTCGTCTGGACTTGCTGTGGCTCTTTCATTTCGCGGTAAGGGGTTAATGAGGTTGGGAGGGACAGGGGTGAGGGGACTTCGTAGCTCTAATTCTGTCTTTGAAGTTACATTCAAAATGTTTCACTGTTTTCCTTCATTCCCTTTGATCCCATCGTCTTGTCTTGTCCATAAAATGACTGCAACGTGTTTATTTGGTCACAATCTTTTGATTTCATTGTCAAACACACGTCTGTGTATAACTGTCAAATCTGGACTTATTTTCGATAGTGGACCAACATTCTGTGACTTTTAACTTTGATGTGAGATTTTGTATTAAATCATGTTAAAACGTAGAAAAGTTGATTGTGAAAATCGCATATTTAAACCTGAATGGGAATTAGATTATTTGTTCATCTTCAATAAGGATAGTAAACCTCAGTGCTTAATTTGCGTTCAAGTGTTAGCCGTTTTGAAGGAATATAATTTAAAACGGCACTATGCCACACATCATCAAAACATGTATGAGAAACATAGCATTGAAGCTAGGAAGCTTTTGGTTGAACAGCTGAAGACAAAATTGAATCAACAGCAAAGTATGTATACAAAGGGCAATAAAATTAAAGAGTCATCGATCATTGCATCATATACAGTTACCTATGAGCTTGCAAAATCTAAAAAACCCTTTACTGACGGAAATTTTGTGAAGAAATGTGCGATTCAAATGGCAAAGGCATTCGGTCAAGAAAAAATAGCCAAAGAATTTGAATCTGTGCCTCTTTCAAAACAAACTGTAGCCAGAAGAACAGAAGACATCAGTCTGCAACTGTCTCAAAGTTTAAAATCTTGTATTGAAAACTGCTCATATTTTTCGCTCGCGATTGATGAAAGTACTGACATCACTGACACTTGCCAGCTTCTTATTTTTGTTAAAGTTATCCAGGAGGATTTTACTGTTATTGAAGAATTGTTGAAAGTTTGCTCTTTGCATGACACTTGTAGAGGGACAGACATATTTTCTGCAGTTCATAGTGCCGTAGATGAAGTAGGTGGTTTTGGAAAGTTGTCTGCAGTGTGTACTGATGGTTGCAAAGCTTTTATTGGTTCAAATACTGGTTTTGTTGGACTTCTAAAGCAAAACAAAATTAACGTACCTACATTGCATTGCATAATTCATCAAGAGGCCCTTTGTGCAAAGTCCATAAATCTAAAAGACACCATGGCTACTGTTGTGAAAATAACAAATTTGATAATAGGAGGACACCAGTCTTTAAATCACAGGAAGTTTTTATCATTTTTAGAGGAAGTAGATTCTAGCTACGGTGATCTCCTGCTTTATACAGAAGTAAGATGGCTTAGTCGAGGGAAATGTTTAATAATATTTTTTGAACTGAAGAATGACATTTATGACTTCCTGCGAGAGAACTTACCATGCTCCATTGATCTTCAACATGCACTCAAAGACATTAATTTCCTTCATAATCTGGCATATCTCACAGACATCACACAACATTTGAACATATTGAATTTGCAGCTACAAGGGGAAAAGCAAACCATTTTTCAATTGATGGGATATGTTGATGGTTTTAAAAAGAAGCTGAATCTATTTAGACTTTCTTTGCAAAAAAATGATCTGTTCCATTTTTCAAGTTGTAAACAGTTGTTGTCAGAGATAGAAAGTGCAAACTTCAGTAAGTACGCAGCTAACATTGAACATTTGATTTGTGAATTTGATCGACGATTTCAAGATTTTGAAATGTTTCGTCCGCAAACGGAACTTTTTAATAACCCAATTAAGTGCACAGTGGAGTGCCAGCCATCAGATCTTCAACTAGAGTTGTGTGACCTTCAGTGTGACCCCTTCCTCAGTACTGTAAAGGCATTAGGAGCTGACTTCTGGAAATTGCTACCAAATGAACGTTACCCGTGTCTGAGAAAATGGGCACTAAAGATGTGCTCTATATTCGGCAGCACAACATCTGCGAGACAACATTATCTTCCATGAAGTTAATTAAATCTAAGACCAGGAACAGAATGACCGATTCGACATTGTCCCATACTCTCCGAATCGCCACGTCAAAAATGGAAGTGGACTTCAAATCTCTGGTGGAAAGCTGTGACAAGTCACAATCGTCGCACTGAGACATTAAAGGTAATTTTAAAATGAATAATTAATGGATTTGTTACAAATCAAATATGTAGTCAAAGTGCAAGCATTATTTATATATTACTATATCGCATAGGTCCCTACTGTCATTTTTGACGATATTCTTAAGTTAGGCCCGCGGGTCTTGGCCTTGGCTTTAATCCGGCCCTCGGGCAACCTCAAGTTGGCCACCACTAAGCTATCAAATGCCTTTTCGTAATCTATGAATCCAATATAAAGTGGGGATTTTAGTTATCGCAATATATATATATATATTGATGGAATCTCAATGCGTAAGGATTAGGAGATGAAGAGGGAAAGGAGATCAGTAACAAAGAGAGATCAATTATAGATAGGCGAATATTATCAGTCGCGGATTAATCATTAGACAGAAGACAGATCAGAGAGACAAAGTTTAGAGCAGAGAAATATAGAGATAAGCACAAATTAGTGGTAACGAACAATAATTAGCATAGCACAATTAGTAATGCTGCGATTACTAATGAGAAGTTAATAAATATCAGATGTAGTCAGTCCACGACAGGATTAGTGTTTAGACATCTAGAAATGCGTTCTGTGATTTACTAATTCCAGGATGATGTGAGTCCGGTGGTTATCCAGACGCCTGATAGTTTGATAATAATATATGTACTTATTTATGTGATGATATATAACTTGCGATGGTATAAATGTAATCATAATAAAAAAATACATCATAAGAAATCATAATAAATACGACAACAAAGGAGGGCATGGGCATTCACAGCACGCTCGGAGCCAGAATAATCAAGGAAAACAGTGGACCATAAAACACTTGCAAACACAAATAAATAATTAAAAGATAAAGTGCAAAGAGATGCCGTCATATTTTCAAAGTTCACAAGAGTTACATGTTTTGATCATCAACACTAATGGGACACAAGGCATTATTTGTTATTCTTTAGCTTAGATGCACACAAGAGCTGCTGTTTTAATAATTTTCGAAATTTGGGATTAAATATCGCGTAGATGAACACATTGCATGAACTGTTAAATAGTAGTAGAAGGTTAGATACGAGAATGAACAAACGGCTCATTAAATAATTGGCACTATAACCTACATTAGAAAGTTGTACCTGAGGCAGGAATGCAAACAGCGAACAAACACGTGTGATAAAGAAAACAAAACTAACCATAAACAGAGTTCTTGTTCTTGCTGATGATTTCCTTTCTCTTGTGCTGGACGTTAACTTCTTCCGACGTCGCATTGTGATCGTTATTTTCAAACCAATGAGAACACAGCCTATTGAGACAATTGTTGCTGGTACGATCGGTAATATATAAATGTTCGTATTTCTTGAAAAGTATTCCATTCTGCTACCTACCCAGCTATTCTGCAAAGTTGTAATCCCTACCCATTCACCAATCTCTTCATGATAAAGTGTGCTTAAGTCGTATTTAAATTGATTTATAACCGCATTGGGCATCGCCATAAAGAAAGAGAGGATCACCACAAATGTTGCTCTTTTAGGGGTGACCAGTCTAGGAAACCTGAGAGGTAAATAAACAGCAACAACACGCTCTAGTGTGATGGACACTGTCAGTGATGTTGACATTCCTAAAATCAGCACGGAAACAAAATGCATCGAGATCAATAGGCCGTAGCAAACGTGAATTAAATGTAAATCCATGATCCAGAACCCATTTAATTTAGTCGCGTACGTCATCAGATGTGAGACGTTCACTGTGTAAAGCAGTAAGAGAAAGTCCGACACAGCCAATCCCAGCAGTAGAATATTAGATGGCTTATGTAACCCGTCCTTGACCATGATGACCCCACTAAGGACATTCCCTGCCAGACCTACAACCCCTATTATAGGAAGAACGACAAGTTCTGTATATCTTTCTACATTTGAAAATATCGTAAGAAATAAATAATCGTCACTGTTGTTATATTTATCTTTGAAAGAAGAGATATCAATCTTCGAACTTCTGTTACCGTCCATGTTGTCCACTCTTTTGGACAACTCTTCCTTTCGTTAAATGATGACAACAGGCAGGATTGCCAACCTTGTCATCTGAATGAAATGAATGATAGTACTTGTGTTATCTTTTTGAATCGGAGAAAGCTTTTAACTTTTTAAATAAATAACACTTTTTTTTTAGAAATACGACTTGTCAACTGTTTGCTTTTCATTTCACATCTTAGTCAGTAGAAAGAATATAAAAACTTGATGATATAGTTTAATTTCCTGTTTTCTGTCGGCATTGCTAAAACCATCTTGTAGAGACCAGTGAATGATCGGACATATGAATGCAGCATAACAGGTGGGAAGTTTTAGTCGCGATACAAACAATTAGTTCATCAACTCGTAGTGAGCAACCACAAAGAGAGAGAAATGTAGGGGACTGGTTGAGGTCGTTAATGTTGCTCAAATTGTTTGTTTGAATTCATGGGAACTTTATTAAAAAGATGCAGCACCACATCAATAATTCGGTTTTTTTTAATAATACGTTTTGTAGAAATTAATTTTCGTATAACTCATTAAACGAATAATTGCCCAACATGTCATACAATGTTTATATTAACAGAAATGACAGCCACAGCTGAATGCTTATTTCAAGATCACTATTGTTCAACATCCATTTTTAATTTTCGTGGAGTATGCCCAGTGCAGTCACCACGTTCTATTTAAGTTGTAGTTTTTATTACACAGTGACAGAGCACACGAAGCCACACACACATACAAATACACAAACACCTGACTTAGAACATCTTCGCTTAAACCATCTTTTCTCTACTTCTTTAAACTTGGAACAGTTCTTTAAAATAAACAATGTTCTTTTGTGCATTTATGATCAAGTTATAGATAACTTTACCTATCGCGATCAGACTTTGTAAAAGAATTGTAATTTTTAATAGCGGCGGTTCGCGTGGCCGTGCGGATAAAAACACTGTTTTGCTACCTGAATAGCCGGCATACGGTTTTCGAAACCCGCAATAGAAGGATTGTTTCTATCGGGGGGTGAAATAAAAATCTTGAGTCTCACACGTCATGGCGACTGTTTTGAGCAATCGGCCATTATCTCTCTGGTTCTATCGTCAGGCCCCTGACATAACCAGCAATTTTATTAAGTGTCGAAAATATAGATAAAAGCGCGGAGAGAACTAATTCACAATTCTCTGAGCAATAAATGCACATCGCAGTAACACGGTTCAACCCACCTTTAACTTATTTAGCTTATCTGTAAATATTTACTAACTTCTTTGTCACAGAGTACGGTGTTTACAACAGTCGTTCGTTTAATCAATAAAGTAGCACTTTATTTATGCTTCAGAAAATGTTTCTGTTTTGAGTAAACTCGACTGCAATTATATTCAGAAAACATAATTAATAAATCAACTACAAAACAAGTTCGGGCCGATTTATTTAAATAAAAACATAATAAAAAGACATTATTGAGTTGTAGATAGTAACAATTGAAGTCAAGAAGAATTATATGTTATTTTCAGCTTCAAAAAAATAGTCAGGAATTGGTATATTCATATTGCTTGGTTGGCGTATTCAAATGTTCAGAAAATGTTTAATATTATAACAACTTACTTAAGTGATGCCCCTTTGAAGATGTTACTGCACTGCTACTTTGTTAATCGCTGGACAATTTTGTTTAAGCCAATACAGTAAGTGTTTTTCTTCTAAACAAAAGTTTACTACAACTCTACCGCCCAATCAAATAAAATAAAAAATCCACAAATCTGAAGCACTTTCGCTTGTATTATCGTTATCAAGAGAATGTAAACTGGAGTCACTTTTAGTTTTCATTTAATTACAAAATGGACATCTCGAAACTCTTAAACATTTTAAAGCTTTCCGGAATGTCTTCCTGGGAGTTCCGACTGAAAAAAAAAAAAAAAAACAATTGCCCTGAATACAATCATCTACGTTAAGAAACTTATTAAATTATTTCTAAATTACTTCCAGTTTTTCGCTTTCACATGCGTAAATTATCATTTTATTTTCATCAAATAAATGTATGTTCTTTTGTTTCTTTCACGTTTGACAGAGTTAAACAATTTGGGTTCCCAATTTTCTTAACGGAGTAAAAGTTCTCCAACATATTCAAACTGGCATCTTTGTTGTAGGGTGAACTATAATGTGATAATGAGCCAATTATGTAACAAGGTTTGACTGCGGGAAGAAACGATTTGTCCAATAAAATATAGAGAGGTTCAAGCACTTAACGTCCGTGTATGACAACGTCCAGCAACAACATAACACTTGATACTAAATTGTCAGCTCTCCAGACAAAGCAGAGAGAAAAGATTGTCTACACAACTGGTCGATGATAAATATTCGAACTACAATAAACATCTACTATAGATGGCTTCGTAGCTTCATTCTTGAAACATTTCATGTTTACAACAGTTATTTTAAATGCATTTGCTGTAAGTTTAAACAAGAATGTATATCGTTTGTTACCTTTCAAGCGTTGAAGCCTTTGAAATGTGGATATACAGAAGAATAGGTACACTTGGATGGGAAGAAAAGAAAACAAAAGATGAAATCTTAAAACATATCAAAATGAATAGAGTACTACTAAATACAATAAAAATAGATATTTTATAAAATCTCGCCATTTGTCTCTGTTCTGTGCAAGTAGCTCTATCTCATTGAGGGAGCCGATTCCTGCTGCTCTTGCCTCTCTCATCAATGTTATTTTCAGTGTCTCTCTGGGTCTTCATCTTTTCCTCTTACCTGTTGCTTCCCACATAAGGGCTTGCTTTGCTATTCGGTTATTATCTCTTCTCAACACATGTCCAACATATGACCATCGTCTTTTCTTTATTACTGAAGATTTGTTTTTATGCATAGTTTTTATCTGGCTGCTAATGAGAACTATGTCATCAGCAAAGTCAAGGTCCTCCAAATGGTCTCCTTGTATCCATTCGATGCCTTTATTACCAGTGCAACATTTCTTCATTATGAAGTCCATAACAACTCCAAATAATAAGGGCGACAAAAGACATCCTTGTTTAACCCCAGTTTCTATTGGGAAACATTCGCTCAGTCCTTCCTCTGTTCGAACTGCACATGTGTAACCATCATACATGTCTTTAATAATATTTGTGATTTTTTATGGTAAGCCATATTGCTTCAGAATTTTCCACAAAGAATCTCTATGAATACTGTCAAATGCTTTTTTGAAGTCGATCAAGTTAAGCACAAAAGGTTTTTGCTTTTCAATGTGTTCCTCCAATATAAGTTGTAGAGTAAAAATGTGGTCAAGGCAGCTTCTCCCTTTTCTAAACCCAGCCTGTTCTTCACGCATTACTGTATCTATTGAATCCTTTATTCTATTTAGGATGATTTTGCAGAATAACTTTGAGGCAACTGACAAACGTGTCACGCCTCTCCAGTTGTTACAATCTCTAAGATTGCACTTTTTAAAAATCTTAACAATGATTCCTTTTTTCCATGTATGAGGCGTCTTTTCTTTTTTCCAAATTATGCTGAACATTTTCTGGAGATGTATTAAACTATGGCTATCAATTGCCTTGAGGATCTCAGCTGTTAACTTATCCTCTCCAGCAGCCTTGTTGTTGGCCATATGCTTTAAGGTGGTTTCTATTTCACTCAAGGTGAAGTCATCTAAATTTACATCTAATTCTGCTGCTGGTGTTTCAGATTCAAAATCTGTTAAAATGTGGGGTAATGGACGGATAAGAATTCCTGCATTTAATTATGATTATCAAATGTTATGTTATCAGACTACTAGCATATATTCAACTCTATCGCTGCCACAATTAAAAAGCAAAACCATTTATTTTCGACATTTGTGTTTGTTTTCATTTCTGTTGATGTAACAGAGTTCGTGCACAATGTCAAGGTCTTCCTGTTCAAATGGTTGAAGGTACAAGAAAACTGATGGCCAATTTCTGAGCACATTGATGTACACAAATATGAAAACCATACTTTGTCAAGATCAAAGAACCAGAGAGAGAGAGAGAGAGAGAGAGAGAGAGAGAGAGAGAGAGAGAGAGAGAGAGAGAGAAAGTGAGAAAGAAAAAAGGTCTTTGACACTTTAAAAAGTAATCGATTATTATGAGTGCCGGATGTTGAATATTTAATTTATCCAAACCATTGGTTCCTTTTTTTGTTGACTCACAGAAGAACGAGGAAAATCCTGAATGTAGGGATGTTTGACTTTCTTTTACATTTCAAAAGTGCAGCGCTGAGTGTTTCTTGGAAAAGGGAATGTGTGATCAAGATTATTCAAGACTTTTGTGAGCATTAGAAATTAATTAAAACTTTGTGTTTGCCTTGTGTAAGCATTGCTAAAACTTTGCATTATAAATTTAATTTTGTGTAAAAACTACAATGTTCAGAAACAAAATACAGAGTTGTTGAGGCTTTCTTTGGTTCACCTTGTCCATGTTGCTTTGTTTTGTGTGGTGTCGGACATTCCAGTTACAAATCACCTTTTTGGATGTTACCCACTTCTGTTGTCTTATCTAATTCTTAATTTTTGTTGTGGAACTCATTCATATGAAAACTTCACTGGCTAGACTTAGGCCCCATAGATGAAAAACCAGAATTAGTGTACATATAGCAACTATACATATTGTGAATTTGTAAAAAAAAAAAGTATATTATTTCATTTTCATTTTATATTCTATCATTTCGTAGACCTGATTCTTTCATGTTTTGATCATGTTTCTGAATTACTAAATATCTTAACACTGATTGCTAAATCGCTAATTGGGCATTGCAGCCATCTTTACACCGTATCCATTTCTATTAGGTTGTTTGTGTTTGCATGTATTTTATACCCCGGAGACTGTTGCATGTCGCCCCTGGTTAGTTATCCTCACCCATTGGCGTGAGTCCATGGCATTCGGATTGTTCTAATGACCCATTTGGCTGGTTGTCTCCGTCTTCAGCACTTAAACATGCTAGAGCAGACTATGATCTTGCTCGGGTGTTGGAAGACCTGGCCAGGTTGGTTTTCAGTCCCTGGTGACTGTTAAGCCCGTTTCCCACAACAAAGAGCTGGCCTTGATGGGGAAGGTAGATAGACAGACAGACAGACAGACAGACAGACAGACAGACAGACAGCAGGCAGGCAGGCAGGCAGGCAGATAGATAGATAGATAGATAGATAGATAGATAGATAGATAGATAGATAGATAGATAGATAGATAGATAGATAGATAGATAGATAGATAGATAGATAGATAGATAGATAGATAGATAGATAGATAGATAGATAGATAGATAGATAGATAGATAGATAGATAGATAGATAGATAGATAGATAGATAGATAGATAGATAGATAGATAGATAGATAGATAGATAGATAGATAGATAGATAGATTATTTTAAGAAGGCGACTTACATGAAAGGCGATTTCATATGTTTCGAGTCTCGAATATGATACTCAAGATTCAGATCATTGTAGACATTATCTGAGATCGCAAGTGTAGTATTATAGGGTTTTAACTTATATTGATTCATACGGAAAATAGTTGGTACAGCGTGGAACGAATTCAAAACAAACGAGGAAATTAGAGAAATCGCCAATCAACCACTAATATCTTCAGCAATAAAGAAAAGCCGATGGTCATATGTTGGACATGTGATGAGAAGAGATAATAACAGAATAGCAAAGCAAGCCCTCATGTGGGAAACAACAGGTAAGAGAAAAAGAGGAAGACCCAGGGAGACACTGAGAAGAACATTGATGAGAGAGGCAAGAGCAGCAGGAATCGGCTCCCTCAATGAGATAGAGCTGCTTGCACAGAACAGAGACAGATGGCGAGATTTGATAAAATATCTTTAAAAGAAAACTGTTAGAACAAAACATTCATATAGGAGAAGTGTATCTTTGTCTACGCCCTATGGGCCGGTTACGACTCGAAAGGTCAATAGATAGATAGATAGATAGATAGATTGATTTATACTAAGAATAGCAAAATGTTATGTCTTCTCAAAATTCCTATGTGGTGCATAGGTTTTCATCAAACACTTTCCAAGCCGTTCTGTTTCTTGCCGTTCTATTAAAATCTTTCCAAGTCTCCTCCATCATCTTCATCCCTGTTTCCATCTGTTTTCTCCAAGAATATTTCGATCTTTCTCTTTGTCTTTTTCCTTGCAGATTCAAAAAAGGACCTGTTATATAATACTCTCAGTAGGTTTCCGTAATGTGTGTTCTATCCAGCGTCATCGCCTTCGCTGTATCTCTTTATCTACTGGATTTTTTTTGGACTGGTACTTACCCACAATTCTACGTTAGTGATAATTGTATCCTGCTATTTCCATTCTTTTATTCTGCGCAAGCATCCATTAATGGAGGTCTGTATCTTCATGACTTTTGTTGTTCTCCATGTTTCACACGTTTTATAATAGGATTGACTCAACAATGGAGTTAAACATTTTTATTTTTGTATTTAACCTCATTTCTGTGGATTTCCATGATTTCTATTGCAACGAAAGCTCCAATTTCTTCATGAACAACAAATAGACTCTCACAGAAAAACACTTCTTATATAGGAACGTTTCGTGGAAATCGTGTTACGTGTCCAGACCATTTAATTTGTTATTTATTAATATGGATTAACATTGATACTGTTGCTCTTTATAATGCAGCATTCCCATCTCTTTTGCTTATATCTTCATTATTGATTATGCCCCTTTCCGTTTACATTTAAAATGATTCAGCAATAGCACATCTGATATAGCGATATGATAATATGATGGGAATGAATTCTACTGAATTAAAATTGTGTGGAAGTACAAGAGAGATGAATAGTCACAGAGAGAGAGTGCGACGGATGCAATTGTAAAGAATAAATAGAAGATAAAAAAAGCAAAAATAGGGGCAAAAAAGAAATATCTATATATAAATGTATACCACAAATATCTGACTGGTTTATGCAAGCAGAAGCCAGAGGAAGAGACGCATACATTAATAAAAGGCAGATACTATAGGGTTTGTGCGAGTGTTAGATACAAAATGATGAATTTATTTTTGACAATGCTAGGTAACAGTGAGGAGTTGATTTTTGAAAATGTTACATAACAAATGAAAGTGATGTCATTTATTGGTTGTGTTTGTTAACATATTTTAGAGGAGTCCTTTTTTGAGAGGGATAGTTAACAGATGGTCCCTAGCTTTTTCTCTGAGTTCTTCATTTCTGATTGTATCTCTCAAGCAGTTTCCTGTCATTCATCTAACACATTTAATCTCGGTAGTGGTGATTTCTGTTTTTGTTCTTGCATTGTGGGTCCTGGTCAGGCATTAGTGGCACAACGTTAGAGTGAAGACTATGTTGTAGGGTGTCCGTTTTGCCTCCAGAGTTATTTCCTTGTTGGACGATAGTGGTGAAAGCTGTCCGATGATTAGGCAAGTATTGTTGTATCTTGAGTCTACTTTTGGTGTTTTGTGAATAGTAGTAAGTAAAGTAAAGTAAAGTACCCCCGTCACGCCAAGTGGCGTATAGGAAATATGGTGTTAGTGACCATAAGTTTTACAGACCTTCGGCACATCATTTTTGGGGTAATGTGGTCGATATTACGCCCGTGCCGCATTACTTTCCCAGAAAAAAATCCGGTACCCATTTAAGGCTGGGTGAACCCGGAAGCCGTCGATTGGGATCGAACCCTACCCCTTCTCCTTTGTGGTCCAGTTCACTGAGCTATCGCGGCTCCTTGTTTTGTGAATGTCGTTTGGAAATTGTTCATCTCAAAATTTATATAATCAATTTACCATATGTTGGTATCTTCAATGTTGAGTACTATAGGTCACATAATGTAGACAAGTTTTGGGTTTGTTTCGCTTTATTTACACAAATATTTACATTTTAAAAATTGCTTCTGGCTTTAATTACTGGTTATATTAACAGTCGATTTTGAAAAACGTCTTTCTGTTAACGACGTCAGTTTGAGAACTTATTTTAACGTATGTCTCCAGTGCTGTTCTGTAATACTTAACATATTATTATGTTCTTCTCAATGCTATAAATGATGCTATCATTTAACAACCACTACAGTACAAAAAAGGTCATTTCACAATCGTCGGTGACAACAGAATATATAAAGAAACAACAAAGTATATGGGTTGGTCATATTGGCAATGCAGAAATAGCAAAAGAACAATCATCGTTAAGTACTGGGCCTGTTGGCGTAGGTGATCATGCCTCTCCACAACTTTCGATCTCGACAGTTATTTATCATTTCTTTTGCTGACCTTCTGCCAAGCCATTCTCTTAAGCTGTCTGGTATCTTTTATCTTTGCTTCCCTCTATTTCTTCGTCCCTCAATTTTCTCAGTTGTTACAATATATTCCAGCTGTTCTCTTCTCATTACATGGTCAAAAAATTATTATTGTTTCTTCATAATATTGGAAATTAGCTCTTTTTGCTTTGGCCTCTTTCAGAACGTTTTCATCACTCTTCTTAGCTGTCCATGGTATTCTCAACATTCTTCTGTAAAACCACATTTCTAGATCCCAGTGATTTTCTTGTCTGTTGTCCTATTGTCTATGTAAAGCAGGAGAGAAAGCTAAATTAATTCCATATGATATGTCTACGCCGTATTCTTGGTATCAACTGGAAGGATAACGTGATAAACGTGGAGGTCATGACTTGCACAGGCCACTCGAATATCTACACGCTGCTGAAACAACATAGGTTACGCTGGCTTGGCCAAGTACACCGCATGAAAGATGGCCGCATACCGAAAGATACTCTACGGACAACGACTTGCTTTTCAGTCCCTGGTAACTGTTAAGCCCGTTTCCCACAACAAAGAGCTGGCCTTGATGGGGAAGGTAGATAGATAGATAGACAGACAGACATACAGACAGACAGACTGACAGACAGACAGACAGACAGACAGACAGATAGATAGATAGATAGATAGATAGATAGATAGATAGATAGATAGATAGATAGATAGATAGATAGATAGATAGATAGATAGATAGATAGATAGATAGATAGATAGATAGATAGATAGATAGATAGATAGATAGATAGATAGATAGATAGATAGATAGATAGATAGATAGATAGATAGATAGATAGATAGATAGATAGATAGATAGATAGATAGATAGATAGATAGATAGATAGATAGATAGATAGATAGATAGATAGATAGATAGATAGATAGATAGATAGATAGATAGATAGATAGATAGATAGATAGATAGATAGATAGATAGATAGATAGATAGATAGATAGATAGATAGATAGATAGATAGATAACTTTAAGAAGGCGACTCACATGAAAGGCGATTTCATATGTTTCCAGTCTCGAATATGATACTCAATATTCAGATCATTGTAGAAATTATCTGAGATCGCAAGTGTAGTATTATAGTGTTTTAACTGTTATATTGATTTATACGGAAAATACTTGGTATAGCGTGGAACGAATTCAAAACAAACGAGGAAATTAGAGAAATCGCCAATCAACCACTAATATCTTCAGTAATAAAGAAAAGACGATGGTCATATGTTGGACATGTGATGAGAAGAGATAATAACAGAATAGCAAAGCAAGCCCTCATGTGGGAAACAACAGGTAAGAGAAAAAGAGGAAGACACAGGAAGACACTGAGAAGAACATTGATGAGAGAGGCAAGAGCAGCAGGAATCGGCTCCCTCAATGAGATAGAGCTGCTTGCACAGAACAGAGACAGATGGCGAGATTTGATAAAATATCTTTAAAAGAAAACTGTTAGAACAAAAAATTCATATAGGAGAAGTGTATCTTTGTCTACGCCCTATGGGCCGGTTACGACTCGAAAGGTCAATATATAGATAGATAGATTGATTTATACTAAGAATAGCAAAATGTTATGTCTTCTCAACATTCCTATGTGGTGCAGAAACATGGATATTAGACAAAACAGAGCAGAGAATTAAAGCCTTTGAAATGTGGATATATAGAAGAATAGGTAGAATTGGATTGAAGGAAAGAAAACAGACAATGAAGTCTTAAAACAACTAAAAATGAAAAGAACTACTAAACACAATTGAAACATGACAAATGCGATTTTTGGGTCATATTAAAAGACACAATTGCCTTCTAAAAGTAATCCTGGAGGGGAAATTACAAGGTAAAAGAGACAGAGGCAGACCAAGACTTACATTGACAAGTAACATCAAAAGATGGACAAACCAGCCTATGACAACCTGCACCATCAAAAGCAAGAGACAGAGCAGAATGGCGCTCCATAGTAGCCAACCTTCGAAGCGGAGATGGCACTCGATGATGATTATGATTGATTTATACATTTGTTAAGTTTATCAAAGCAAAACTGCTCAACCAAAACTGAAGAAATTTGCTGACTAAACTATTATACTGATCAAATTGACTTCCACACATTTTCTGCTTTCTCTTTTAGCTGTAAATAGTTGAGTGGTCGTTCATTGCTAAGAAAGTCAGTTGCATAGTCCGGAGATGCTAGCACTCAGTGATAGACTAGTAATTTCTTTGTCTTATTCTTCTTCCTTTAAATTCCCTGTGGAACATAGATCATCAACAAACACTTTCAGCTCCCTGTGGAGCATAGGTCTTGATCAAACACTTTCAACTCCCTGTGGAACATAGGTCTTTAACAAACACTTTCAACTCCCTGTGGAACATAGGTCTTTAACAAACACTTTCAACTCCCTGTGGAACATAGGTCTTTAACAAACACTTTCTCCGTGTGGAACATAGGTTTTCAACAAACACTTTCAGCTCTGTGGAACACAGGTTTTCAACAAACACTTTCAACTCCCTGTGGAACATAGGTTTTCAACAAACACTTTCAGCTCCCTGTGGAACATAGGTCTTCAACAAACACTATCAGCTTCCTGTGGAGAATAGATCTTCAACAAACACTTTCAGCTCCCTGTGGAACATAGGTCTTCAACAAATACTTTCAGCTCCCTGTGGAGCATATATCTTCAACAAACACTTTCAGCTCCCTGTGGAACATAGGTCTTTAACAAACACTTTCAACTCCCTGTGGTACATAGGTCTTTAAACACTTTCAACTCCCTGTGGAACATAGGTCTTTAACAAACACTTTCAACTCCCTGTGGAACATAGGTCTTTAACAAACACTTTCAACTCCCTGTGGAACATAGGTCTTTAACAAACACTTTCAGCTCCGTGTGGAACATAGGTTTTCAAAAAACACTTTCAGCTCCCTGTGGAACACAGGTTTTCAACAAACACTTTCAACTCCCTGTGGAACATAGGTTTTCAACAAACACTTTCAGCTCCCTGTGGAACATAGGTCTTCAACAAACACTATCAGCTTCCTGTGGAGAATAGATCTTCAACAAACACTTTCAGCTCCCTGTGGAACATAGGTCTTCAACAAATACTTTCAGCTGCCTGTGGAGCATATATCTTCAACAAACACTTTCAGCTCCCTGTGGAACATAGGTCTTCAACAAATACTTTCAGCTCCCTGTGGAGCATAGGTCCTCAACAAACACCTTTATTTCCAGGTGGAGCATAGGTTTTCATCAAACACTTTCCAAGCCGTTCTGTTTCTTGCCGTTCTATTAAAATCTTTCCAAGTCTCCTCCATCATCTTCATCCCTGTTTCCATCTGTTTTCTCCAAGAATATTTCATCTTTCTCTTTGTCTTTTTCCTTGCAGATTCACAAAAGGACCTGTTATATAATACTCTCAGTAGGTTTCCGTAATGTGTGTTCTATCCAGCGTCATCGCCTTCGCTGTATCTCTTTATCTACTGGATTTTTTTTGGACTGGTACTTACCCACAATTCTACGTTAGTGATAATTGTGTCCTGCTATTTCCATCCTTTTATTCTGCGCAAGCATCCATTAATGGAGGTCTGTATCTTCATGACTTTTGTTGTTCTCCATGTTTCACACGTTTTATAATAGGATTGACTCAACAATGGAGTTAAACATTTTTATTTTTGTATTTAACCTCATTTCTGTGGATTTCCATGATTTCTATTGCAACGAAAGCTCCAATTTCTTCATGAACAACAAATAGACTCTCACAGAAAAACACTTCTTATATAGGAACGTTTCGTGGAAATCGTGTTACGTGTCCAGACCATTTAATTTGTTATTTATTAATATGGATTAACATTGATACTGTTGCTCTTTATAATGCAGCATTCCCATCTCTTTTGCTTATATCTTCATTATTGATTATGCCCCTTTCCGTTTACATTTAAAATGATTCAGCAATAGCACATCTGATATAGCGATATGATAATATGATGGGAATGAATTCTACTGAATTAAAATTGTGTGGAAGTCCAAGAGAGATGAATAGTCACAGAGAGAGAGAGAGTGCGACGGATGCAAATGTAAAGAATAAATAGAAGATAAAAAAAAGCAAAAATAGGGGCAAAAAAAGAAATATCTATATATAAATGTATACCACAAATATCTGACTGGTTTATACAAGCAGAAGCCACAGGAAGAGACGCATACATTAATAAAAGGCAGATACTATAGGGTTTGTGCGAGTGTTAGATACAAAATGATGAATTTATTTTTGACAATGCTAGGTAACAGTGAGGAGTTGATTTTTGAGAATGTTACATAACAAATGAAAGTGATGTCATTTATTGGTTGTGTTTGTTAACATATTTTAGAGGAGTCCTTTTTTGAGAGGGATAGTTAACAGATGGTCCCTAGCTTTTTCTCTGAGTTCTTCATTTCTGATTGTATCTCTCAAGCAGTTTCCTGTCATTCATCTAACACATTTAATCTCGGTAGTGGTGATTTCTGTTTTTGTTCTTGCATTGTGGGTCCTGGTCAGGCATTAGTGGCACAACGTTAGAGTGAAGACTATGTTGTAGGGTGTCCGTTTTGCCTCCAGAGTTATTTCCTTGTTGGACGATAGTGGTGAAAGCTGTCCGATGATTAGGCAAGTATTGTTGTATCTTGAGTCTACTTTTGGTGTTTTGTGAATAGTAGTAAGTAAAGTAAAGTAAAGTACCCCCGTCACGCCAAGTGGCGTATAGGAAATATGGTGTTAGTGACCATAAGTTTTACAGACCTTCGGCACATCATTTTTGGGGTAATGTGGTCGATATTACGCCCGTGCCGCATTACTTTCCCAGAAAAAAATCCGGTACCCATTTAAGGCTGGGTGAACCCGGAAGCCGTCGATTGGGATCGAACCCTACCCCTTCTCCTTTGTGGTCCAGTTCACTGAGCTATCGCGGCTCCTTGTTTTGTGAATGTCGTTTGGAAATTGTTCATCTCAAAATGTATATAATCAATTTACCATATGTTGGTATCTTCAATGTTGAGTACTATAGGTCACATAATGTAGACAAGTTTTGGGTTTGTTTCGCTTTATTTACACAAATATTTACATTTTAAAAATTGCTTCTGGCTTTAATTACTGGTTATATTAACAGTCGATTTTGAAAAACGTCTTTCTGTTAACGACGTCAGTTTGAGAACTTATTTTAACGAATGTCTCCAGTGCTGTTCTGTAATACTTAACATATTATTATGTTCTTCTCAATGCTATAAATGATGCTATCATTTAACAACCACTACAGTACAATAAAGGTCATTTCACAATCGTCGGTGACAACAGAATATATAAAGAAACAACAAAGTATATGGGTTGGTCATATTGGCAATGCAGAAATAGCAAAAGAACAATCATCGTTAAGTACTGGGCCTGCTGGCGTAGGTGATCATGCCTCTCCACAACTTTCGATCTCGACAGTTATTTATCATTTCTTTTGCTGACCTTCTGTCAAGCCATTCTCTTAAGCTGTCTGGTATCTTTTATCTTTGCTTCCATCTATTTCTTCGTCCCTCAATTTTCTCAGTTGTTACAATATATTCCAGCTGTTCTCTTCTCATTACATGGTCAAAAAATTATTATTGTTTCTTCATAATATTGGAAATTAGCTCTTTTTGCTTTGGCCTCTTTCAGAACGTTTTCATCACTCTTCTTAGCTGTCCATGGTATTCTCAACATTCTTCTGTAAAACCACATTTCTAGATTCCAGTGATTTTCTTGTCTGTTGTCCTATTGTCTATGTAAAGCAGGAGAGAAAGCTAAATTAATTCCATATGATATGTCTACGCCGTATTCTTGGTATCAACTGGAAGGATAACGTGATAAACGTGGAGGTCATGACTTGCACAGGCCACTCGAATATCTACACGCTGCTGAAACAACATAGGTTACGCTGGCTTGGCCAAGTACACCGCATGAAAGATGGCCGCATACCGAAAGATACTCTACGGACAACGGGCAGATGGTAACAGAACTAGAGGGTGCCCAAAACTTCGATTTGTAGATATGTGTAAACGTGACATGAAAACTCTGAACATAAACCCTGCAGCATGGGAAGACAAAGCTGCAGACCGCAATCTCTGGAAACACACTCTAAAGGTTCAACGCAAACAAGAAGCAGACAGATTCATTGAGAAAGAGACTGCACGGCGAAAGAAAAGAAAAGAAAAAATAACATTTCTAGGGGCGCTGAAAAAATCCATAGTCAACTATGACTTACGGAGGCTACTACTATATCCTATTGTCCGTGATTCACATCCATATGTTAAGACTGGCTGTACATAACATTTAAGAACTCTTTTTCTTGTTTCTATTGTCAATAATGGATTGCCTAGTATCTTGCTCATTAGAAGAACAATATATACTAAGAAAACAAAAGAACGAATGGGCATCCTAAAAAAAAGTTATTTAGATTGAAAAAAATATAACTCTCAAACACATGACAGCAGAACTGACGATGAAAAAGCAAAATACATAACTGGCTCTGTAGCCGAGGTGAACAAACTCTCGATGTCCTCTATATTCACTTCCTGAAGTACAACATGTTGATTGCTGCGCACATTAACGTTTATGCAGTGTGTGCTAAAATAGTTCCCTGTACATGGACATACATATGGGTGATGCAGTTAATGTTTTGTTGTCAATAGCAGTGAATGTTATTTTGTTTCAAACACACACACACTCGCACAATTATTAATGTTTAGTTTCTTCATTACAATCTCTCATCTTTGTTTTAGATTTTCAAATCTGCCGTATGTGAAGTTTACTTCAGGACAAAGTTATGTCAGCGCTATGTGAATTCGTGTGATCCTAAACGGATCAAACCATCGTTTACTGCCAAACAGTTCGTGCCGTGTACTCATCTACCCGATACGGAATAAAGCATGTTGAGATTTGCTAAACCAGCAGTCTTCGTGATGCTAAACCAGCAGTCTTCGTGATGCTAAACTGCAAGAATACAAATTATGCATCAAATAACACCAGCGTTAATTATCGAAACATTTTAACAATCTTTGAAAGATATAACGAATTGGTGAACTATAAATAAACACGTGCTAGTCTTAATTCGAGAAGGGATCATGTTTTTTTTATAAAATGATTGTAATGAAAATATTTTATAAAACAAAACATAGATATAGACATTTCGAAATTCAGAAATATACCGAACATTGCTTTAATTTTTCATCTTTCTAACGACTTATAGACTACAACAAATTTATTAGAATATATTTATTAATGTTAGTGAGGTAACAAGCTTAGTGTTTGCTGAAACGACATCCACTCGATTTACTGAAGAATGAAGTATGTATATTTTATCATTTTTAAAAACGAGTAGCATATAATAAATGTGGTCGTCGACAGAATAACTGCTTAACTTCTCCAACAATACTTTTTAAAAATTATTTATTAAGATTGACGTTCAAATATATGGCACACACAAGTTAGCTTGACTTTTTACAAGAACTTACCAGGGTATATCGCAACGTGATGATCGATTGGCGTTGATATTGTGGTCATCTGTAATTGGTTTTGGAAGTTTATGAGGTATGTCATCATCATCGAGTCCATCTCCGCAACGAAGGTTGGCTACCATGAAGCGTCATTCTGCTCTGTCTCTTGCTCTGATGGTGCAGGTTGTCATAGGTTGATTTATCCATCTTTTGATGTTACTCGTCCATGTTAGGACATATATGTATATCTCATATATCATGACCTTGTCAAATACAATATTATATGTTTGTTAACAAGGATCTCAAAAATTCAGTGCAGAGGAGTATCTGTCTCACCTAACCCAGTCACTCGTTTCAAAAGAATGCGAAACAATGGCTGCCTCTTGTCGCACGTGGTGTCACTTGATTGGTCAATACAGTAAACAACTAATTTGTAAATGACAGGCCATTTCCAGACATGTTAGTTGGTCAACAATAACCTTTTAGTCAGTCCACACGAAACTTTAAACATGATGAAATCAAATCTGCTCTCCACATTTATAATGCTTTGAAAAACCTAAAATATTCTTGATTACACATTCTCTTTTCTAAGAAACAATCAGTGATGCACCTTATTATCTTGTTATCTATCTATCTATCTATCTATCTATCTATCTATCTATCTATCTATCTATCTATCTATCTATCTATCTATCTATCTATCTATCTATCTATCTATCTATCTATCTATCTATCTATCTATCCATCCATCCATCCATCCATCCATCTATCCATCCATCCATCCATCCATCCATCCATCCATCCATCCATCCATCCATCCATTCATCCACATCCATCCATCCATACATCCATCCATCCATCCATCCATCCATCCATCCATCCATCCATCTATCCATCTATCTATCTATCTCTAGTTCGCCGGAAGTATTGTCTATATCTGCAATGTTATTTCCTGTATAAATTGTGCTGTCTTTTGTAAATACCCAAATCTCCATCTATCCATCCATCCGTTCGCCTGTCTGTCAGTCTTTCTGTCTATCTAATCAGTCTCTGTGCGTGTCTGTCGTACATTTTCAAACATTAAAAGTTATAACAACAATTCAGAATGTTATATTCGTCTCTCTTGCCACCTCAACAGATGTTGGCTACTGAAGTTGTTGGACAGATTGCCATAAGAAGGCCAACAGTCACGGAATTCCTTACCAGAATGAGACAAGAAGGAGCTTACCGCTTCGTTGTAGACAACAACTAATCATCTATATTAAAACTCTTATTTTCTATTGTTGGTCATTCATTATTTCTGAGCTTGCTAGTTCCCTCTGTGTATTTTATCTTGTCTTATTTTCATCCGCTACTTTAGATACCACGTGATAAATATACTGTAGTTTTAGTGATGATTTTATAAGAGCATTGTTGCTGTCTCTGTTAATAATGTCTTGTAACTAATGTTACTGTTAGTGTTATTTGATTTCGTTACAGTGAAAGTAAATTGATTTAGCTGTACTGCTTATGTTATAAACATGTTGTGTCCGTGTTTGTTGTGCACAGTAGCAACATTATTCATGTCTATATACTTGTGACAGTAATACGAGCTATTTTAAAGAAAACGAATTAAGAATCTGTCATTTTTTTAACAACCATGTGTGAATAATTCTTTTTTTTTTTTATATTTTTCATTCGAATTCTCTATCCTTTGTTTTCTGTATCATCAATTTTTCTCACTCATTTCTTTATATTTTTCCTATATAGCTCTCAGGGCTATAAAGAAGGAAATATACTAGATTTTAGAATAATATGAACTCTAGCAGTTCAAACTTATCATGGGATTACGATTAAACAAAAGTTACCAGCAGTTGCGTTCTTGTACGGCAACAATCAATATTGGGTTGTTTATTTATAAACAAATATGTTGATCTGAACAAAGAAACTAGAAAAAAATACATTGATTGAACGCATGGTAAAGTGAGCGCTTGCATGGAGATTGGTAGATCAAACTGATCCAAATCTGTGGGTAGAGAAATCTGGGATGCAGGTTAACATTTAACACAAGAAATATTTGTATTGTTCCATACTATAATAGTTTCACTTCTCAAGACTTCTATGGTTCCTCAATTACTTATTTTGTTATTGCTTTGTTGAGAATTTAAAACTCAAATTATCTATACTTATCGATCAATACCCGACCTCTCTCTTTCTCTGATTAGTGTTACTTCAAATCGTCACTCACGGACTTACTTCTCTATTGCCAATGAAACCTTTATTTTCATTGATCTCATTTAGAGTCCTTATTTTCTAGGCTTTTCTCTCAGATTTTTAAAACTCCAGTGCCCAATACTCAGATTCATTCCTCTATATCTAACCATCCATCAAACTTCCCGCCAGTTTTTACCACCAACCACACAATTTTAATTCCATCGATTACTCTCAGATTTCTCTAATTCCAGCTATCCCAAATCCTCTATTTTCAACAATTTCACTCCGATTCTTCTAATTACTCCGATTTCTGTATTTCCAGCCGCAATGTGAAACTTGTTTTTTTTATTTGTTTTTTTTTTATTGCGATCCAACTTAGATTATGAAGACTCAACAAATGGGTGACAGATATTTCATGGGAAGAAAAGTCAGCCTAGAGTGATACCCATCACATCGTCCAACAAGTGGCTTTGGACATCTACAATAGGCACACGATCCACTAGCACAAGATCTGGATCTTTACTCTTCAACTCGGATGCTTCTATTGTCAGCAATTTAATAGAATCCGCTAAGCTGGCCCTTTATTTTCTGTTATCTAACGAATAAACCACCATTTTTTATTTTATGTTTTCTTAGACTCTCAAATAGCAACTTCAATATTTTATGTTTTCTAAGACTTTCAGAAAGGAACTCTAATATTTTCTGTTTTCTAAGACGCTCAGAAAGGAACTTCAATATTTTCTGTTTTCTAAGACGCTCAGAAAGGAACTCCAATATTTCCTGTTTTCTAAGACGCATAGAAAGGAACTCTAATATTTTCTGTTTTCTAAGACGCTCAGAAAGGAACTCCAATATTTTCTGTTTTCTAAGACGCTCAGAAAGGAACTCTAATATTTTCTGTTTTCTAAGACGCTCAGAAAGGAACTCCAATATTTTCTGTTTTCTAAGACGCTCAGAAAGGAACTCCAATATTTTCTGTTTTCTAAGACGCTCAGAAAGGAACTCTAATATTTTCTGTTTTCTAAGACTCCAAAAACAACTTCAATATTTTCTGTTTTCTAAGACGCTCAGAAAGGAACTCCAATATTTTCTGTTTTCTAAGACGCCCAGAAAGGAACTCCAATATTTTCTGTTTTCTAAGACGCCCAGAAAGGAACTCCAATATATTCTGTTTTCTAAGACGCCCAGAAAGGAACTCTAATATTTTCTGTTTTCTAAGACGCCCAGAAAGGAACTCTAATATTTTCTGTTTTCTAAGACGCCCAGAAAGGAACTCCAATATTTTCTGTTTTCTAAGACGCTCAGAAAGGAACTCCAATATTTTTTGTTTTCTAAGACGCCCAGAAAGGAACTCCAGATTTTCTGTTTTGTAAGACTTTCAGAAAGGAACTCCAATATTTTCTGTTTTGTAAGACTTTCAGAAAGGAACTCTAATATTTTCTGTTTTCTAAGACTCCAATAACAACTTCGATATTTTCTGTTAACTAACAATTTCAAAGCAGGCCAGTCTATTTTCTTTTCTCTAACATTCTCAACCCTCCTTTGTTTCTTCCACCTTGTCGTGGTACGAGTTATTTTCAAGTCTTAAGGCGTATGTGGAATATGTCGTTGCCTACATTTATCAATAAATAATGACGTGTTTTATGAGTGATATGTTTATTGTAATAAGCCAAGCCGATGTGCTGTCCAGAACAAATGTCGGTACACATTTTAAACCTGGGTATATGTACAGGAGAAGGGACGAAGAGATGGAGGGAAGCACAGAGAAAAGATACCACATAGCATAAGAAAATGGCTAGGCAGAAGGTCAACAACAGAAATGATAAATAACTGTCGAGATGGAAAGTTGTGGGAGGACATGATCACCTACGCCAGCAGGCACGGTAAAAAAAAAAGTAAAGTACCCCCGTCACGCCAAGTGGCATAAAGGGAGTATGGTGTTAGTGATTATATATTTTACAGACCTTCTTCACATGATTTTTGGGGTAATGTGTATTACGCCCGTGCCGCTTTACTTTCCCAAAAAAACCCGGTACCCATTTAAGGCTGGGGGAACAGGAAGCTGTCGGTTGGGATCGAACCCTACCACTTGTCCTTTGTAGTCCAGTTCACCAGCCACTGAGCTATCGCGGCTCTCACGGTACCTCATGATGATGATGGTGATATCTAGAAACCATCGATCGGGATCGAACTTCACACCTTGTATTTGGTAGACATGTTCACTAATCAGTGAGTTAACGTGGCTTGTTCACAATTTCAGTTCAACAATATTCTGGGGAAGCAGAGATTCGACGGCAATGGTAGCTCAAATATAAACATTAGAATGAGAATAACTTTGAGATATACCTCAAGTGTCGCGAGGACATTACTCTTACTTACTATAAGGACTGAGGCGATGACGAGGGCAGTGTGAGATGGGTGTGAAAAAACGGAACGGTGATGAAGGATTCATCATCATCATCAAGTACCGGGCTTACTGGCGTAGGTGATCATGTCTCTCCCCAACTTTCGATCTCGACAGTTCTTTATCATTTCTGTTGTTGACCTTCTGCCAAGCCACTCTCTTAAGCTGTCTGGTATTTTCTCTATTTGCTTCCCTCTATCTCTTCGTCCCTCAATTTTTCCAGTTGTTACAATATATTCCAGTTGTTCTCTTCTGTTCTTCTGTTTATGTTCTGATGATTGTTTCTTCATAATATTGGTAATTAGCTCTCTTTTTGCTTTGACCTCTTGCAGAACATTTTCATTACTCTTCTTAGCTGTCCATGGTATTCTCAACATTCTTCTGTAAAACCACATTTCTACAGACTCCAGTGATTTTCTTGTCTGTTGTCCTATTGTCCATGATTCTCATCCATATGTTCAGACTGGCTCTACATAACATTTAAGAACACTTTTTCTTGTTTCTATTGGCGATTCATGATTGTACAAAGAAGTTACGACGGTGGTTTTCTGTTGCCTTCCGTCGGTTTGTTTACGGTTGGTTCCGCTAGATATTGAATAAAAAGTCTCACCCACAAGGCAGTGGGGTTGTTTTACTTCGGGGTACCCTCCTTTAGCCTTTTACTCTCCTGAGTTTACCTGCAAGGCAGCAGAGCGACCACAGGTTGTACTGTTTACTGCACACAGTAGAAGGTAAAATTACCTGACCTGACAGACAACAAATGAAGGATTACCAATTATTAATTTGCAGAAACGATCGATGTGATCATAATAGATAAGCAAGGGTTAATAGCTTTGATAGAACTTCAAGCAATAAACTCATACTTGGCAGGGAGATTATTAATTGTTAACTCATAAAGACATACTTGACATCGAGATTATTTATTGTTATCTCATAAAGTCATACTTGGCAGTGAGATTATTTATTGTTATCTCATAAAGTCATACTTGGCAGTGAGATTATTTATTATTATCTCAAAGTGTCATACTTGGCAGTGAGATTATTTATTGTTATCTCATAAAGTCATACTTGACAGTGAGATTATTTATTGTTATCTCATAAAGTCATACTTGGCAGTGAGATTATTTATTGTTATCTCATAATGTCATACTTGGCAGTGAGATTATTTATTGTTATCTCATAATGTCATACTTGGCAGTGAGATTATTTATTGTTATCTCATAAAGTTATACTTGGCAGGGAGATTATTAATTGTTAGCTCATAACGTCATACTTGACAGGGAGATTATTAATTGTTATCTCATAAAGTCATACTTGACAGGGAGATTATTAATTGTTATCTCATAATGTCATACTTGACAATGAGATTATTAATTGTTAGCTCATAAAGTCATATACGGCACGAAGACTGTCACCGATAAATGAAATTCAAGAACTAATAATTCAGCATTTCAATAATCTTGACTGCATTTTATCAATCCTCACGTCTTTACAACTTTGGAAGCAAAAATATAATCTTTTCTAATTAGACATTATCTTTATTTTATCTTACAATCCAAGACATGTCTGATACTTGACAAACTGGAGAGATCAAGAATGCACAAATATATTAATGACGTAGTTGCTATGCAAATAAACGAAAGCAAAGCTGGTTCTTTCAATCGAAGACATTTATCCGTCTTGAAAAAAAATATAAAAAGGCATATTCACAGTGTATAGAATTAAAACCGTAAGGCAGTAAGAGAATTCACTGTAGTGGAAATGTCAAGAAATGTACGTACACAAATGTACTAAAGAAATGGTGACATCTAGCAACTCATGAAGTCATATTATAGATGAATGAAGTTTGGGAATGTTTCAACAAATAAAACAGGGTGTTAGACAGGGTTGCGTGCTATCACCAGATTTGTTTAATATTTATAGTGAGATAATTTTAAGATCCATAAGGGGCATGCCTGGAATAACAATTGGAGGTCAAAATATAAATAATCTAAGGTATGCTGATGATAAAGTATTAATCGCTAAGAGTGAAAATGAGTTACAAGAAATGTTAGACAGTGTAGTAAAGGAAAGCAAAAAGAAAGGACTCAGCCTTAATAGCAAAAAGACAGAGGTAATGGTAACAACAAATAAAAAGACATCACCTCAGTGCAAAATAAAGACAAGTGGAACAATATTAAAACAGGTAAATGAATTTAAATATTTGGGAACTTTGTTAACCTCAGACAGAAGATGTACAAAAGAGGTGAGATTTAGAATGGCTCAGGCAAAAGCAACTTTCCAAAAAATTAGGAAGATACTATGCAATCCATTTTTGACAATAGAAACATGAAAAAGAGTTCTTAAATGTTATGTAGAGCCAGTATTGACATATGGATGCGAATCATGGATAATAGGACAACAGACAAAAAAATCACTGGAATCTGTAGAAATGTGGTTTTCCAGAAGAATGTTGAGAGTACCATGGACAGCTAAGAAGAGTAATGAAAATGTTATGAGAGAGGTCAAAGCAAAAATAGAGCTAATTTCCAATATTAGGAAGAGAAAATCATCATTTTTTGGCCATGTAATGAGAAGGGAACAACTGGAATATATTGTAACAACTGGAAAAATTGAGGGACGAAGAGATGGAGGGAAGCAGAGAGAAAAAAATAACAGATAGCTTAAGAGAATGGCTTGGCAGAAGGTCAACAACAGAAATGATAAATGGCTGCCGAGATCGACAGTTGTGGAGAGACATGATCGCCTACGCCAGTAGGCCCGGTACTTGATGATGATGAAGTTTGAACATTTGATAATTTATTTACAATGACGATACACGTATGTGGTATGTACATGTTACTATTTATTGTTTATCATTCCCCTTAAATTCTTATATTTTGATAAATTATGTTTTCCATATCGGCTCCAAAATGTTATAGTTAAATATGATAAGTGTGTGTTCCAAAGAGGGCAAGAAGATTGAACTAAAACAATCTCATACTCAATTGTCACTTCACGAAAATTGAAACTACTGTCTTTATTAATAACATTTATTTTAATAAACGCCTATTTTCAAACCCTTCTTTAGTCTATTAATTATTGTTATTTTGGCCGCCCATATATGTGTAAACCTGTGTTTATTTAACGACCCAGGTGGGGTAGATATTCTGACGTAGAAATGTTGGTTTCTAACAATGACCACGCTGATTGTTTTCTCACCGGACACACGTGGTCGTCACTTCCCTTTGTGATAGATATGTTGATATCAACCACGCTGGGCTCAAAACAATGACCAGGCTGATTGCTGTCTTACCGGTCACTATCACTTGTGATTGGTTGTACTATTAACGATTCTATATTGACCACACTTTGGATACATATAAAGAACACTATTTTTTTTGACAATCTCAGTCTGAGAATTTCAAGCTCTTGGTTAACATTGATTCGTATGCATCAAGCAGTCGCCTCTTTGAGTTTTGGATTCTGGATCATTTGCTCTTTGGAAGTTGTAGACCTGCATTTTTCTGTCAGCGCTTTAATTGGTAGATATTCTTTCCTGCAGTGGCAATTATGGCTGGATCAGTTATTCGCAGTCCCGAAGTGTATGATCTGGATGGAGATTTCTTCAGCACGTTTAAGCTCCAGCCGGAGAAGGTGATTGATGAGGGAATGTGCGGGGACATTGTACTGGCTATACCTTTAGCGAAGAAAGACGTCAGGCGTGTTGTGAAGAAGTTCTCTCTGTTGACCGAAGAGGACAGTGTCAGGAGTAAGAAGCTCTTCAACGCCGAGGTACAGTTTATGCAGTCTTTTGACCACCCGTTTGTGATGAAGTGTCTCATCGCCGGTCAGTGCCCTGAGTACCTTGCTCACTGCACTTACTACTATCAGAGAGGTACTTTAGACAGCTACGTGGGTCATCTCAACAACGAACTCTCAGAACTTTGTGCCACTCAAGTAGCTTGTGCACTTCGATACTTGCACACAAATAATGTGGTTCACCTGGATGTTAAACTGGACAATATCTTTCTCGACAATGATTGCAACGCCATTCTCGGAGACTTTGGCTTAGCCATGGAGTTGTTTCCTGACCAGAAGGCGTTGTGCAGGCATCAGTGTGGAGGTACGCCTTGTTATTACGCTCCAGAGCGGGTTGGAGCAGAAGATGACAAGAAACTTGACCCTTATAAGGTGAGATTAATATTTTTATTTTGTTATTTTTCCTTTTTTTAAAAATAAGTTCTCTATTTGTTGGTAAATTTCTCATTCTTTTTGTTGATTTATTGTGCCTTTTTTTTAAATTACAAACACATTTTTCTTTCCTTTACACTGATGACTACACGTCAGGTTATGTAAAGCTTCCCTTTCCTATTTTCTTTGGTTTATATACTTAATTCTGTCATCAAGTTCTCTCCATGCTTTTCTCTCTTGTTGTGTTTGTGATGTTTGAAATCTGATGTCTCATTGTACTAGTTTTCACAAAACTTTGTATAACTAACAATATAAGGGTGTTCGCTTTTATCACAGAAAACCTATGCAGAAAGCAACAATACTATACTATTTTACTGCATATAATAGATTACTAATATTGTTGTCACAGTTTTACATTCTATTGTAGCACAGACAGCACAGTCTGTACAATTTCTCTCTTTCCTTAAATGTTACTTCTTATCTCAACTTTCTCCACTTTTATTCTTTTTTCACGTTCTCCAAACCGACAGTACACAATAGTTTTTATTCTGTGTTAAATTATTTCTCAAACTCATTTTTCTTTGTCTTGTCATTGATCGATAATGATAATAAATGGTACTACAAAAATATAAACAATCTAAAGTGATATCATATTAAAAATAAATGTGCTGTTACTTATTACAATTTATATAGCAATGTGTGTAGTTAATATTATGTGTAACTTTCAGCTGGACTCCTTCTGTCTTGGTGTTGTGATGTGGGCACTATTCCTGGAGAAGGACCCTGATAGTGGAATTAATTACTATCTGGAGACGAGGAACAAGAGAGACTTGCCTACCAAGTTTAGGTAAGTGCACTTTTGAATTTTATATTAATTGTAAAATTTAGAACTTTGAAAAATCTTAACTTCAGGCCCCTTTTCATCGCATTCTCCGTGTCTCTCATTATTGTCATAAGTTTTAGCTCAATTTGATATTTATACTGATTATATATGAATATTATGATCGTCACTAATTTCTTGTTCTTTTTATCTTTTTTTCATTTATGATAATTGTGTTGTATCCTTTTCTTGAGCAGATTTATTAGTAAAGACGAATATTCTATCTATCTATCTATCTATCTATCTATCTATCTATCTATCTATCTATCTATCTATCTATCTATCTATCTATCTATCTATCTATCTATCTATCTATCTATCTATCTATCTATCTATCTATCTATCTATCTATCTATCTATCTATCTATCTATCTATCTATCTATCTATCTATCTATCTATCTATTCTATCATCTGTTTATTTGATCTGATTCAAGTTTTGTAAACCCTCCCCAGGGGCTGGCTACTCAAGTTGCTGGACAGAAACCCATCCAAAAGGCTGACAGTCACTGATATCTTGAAGAGAATGAGACGGGAAGGATCTTACCGTAATATTGTAAATAACAACTAAATACATATGCCTTCAGTGATCTGTAATTGTGCAATTATTATTACCAGTTGTTATTAGTTTTTAAGTTGTCAATTTGTGTATCATTACATTCGTTTATGTTTTAACGTTTAGCTTTTGTTGTATTGTGAACCCATTATATGTTTCACTATTTTTTAATCAAATATTTTAATATTTTGTCCATCAGATTTTTAATGTGTAAAAACGTATTTGTTAATCTCAACTGTACTTTGTTTACAATCATGTAATGTCTTTAATAAACCAGTTTACTTTAATTCAATCTTGTCTGTTTTTAATAATCGACAAGGAAAGGAGTTTTAAATGAAAGGTGAAATGAAAAAAACGATTATCAATTTTAGATCACGTGGCAACTGCACTGGACATGTATCCTTAATTTTCCTCTTCTATCACCCCCTCACCAATCGTTCAGGTTGCATTCCTACTCTCATCATCAGCAAGTACCAAGCCTGCTGGTGTAGGTGATCATGTTTCTTAACAACTTCCGATCTCACAATTATTCATCATTTCTGTTGTTGATCTTCTGCCAAGTCATTTTCTTAAGCTGTCTGGTATATTTCCTGTTTGCTTCCTCTATCACTTTGTCCCTCAGTTTTCCCAGTTGTTACAATATATTCCAGCTGTTCCCTTCTCATTTTATGGCCAACAAATTGCCTCTATTCCCACTCTAAAAAAATAAAATGTTCCTGTTACCGTTTTTTTCTTTACGTCAATACAAGTCGTTGAAACTTGATACAGTAATTACCCTAAAACGAGGTCAACGGGTGCCAACAAGCAATACAAATGTGCTTGACTTCAATTTTACAGGACAAACATGTAATATCTCATATACAGAGAACATACAACACTCTTCCTAACATTTAGCTACAATGTGAACAATTTACAAGCATTTACAATCAATGAAAGTATCCTCACTACCGATTGAGATAAGCTAAAAAAAAAAAAACAATTGAATGTGACAAAGAAATGGACAATTTGTTTCTAATGAGGAAAAAACAAAAGTAGCTAGAGCATCAATAGCGGTGGAGCACTGCATTAAGCAACACCAATATTCTATCATAATAGGCAAAATCAGTTGCATGATCATAATAAACAAAATCAGGTGCATGATCATAATAAGCAAAATCAGTTGCAGGATCATAATAAGCAAAATCAATTGCAGGATCATAAACAAGCAAAAATCAGTGTCGAATCATAATAAGCAAAATCAGTGTCGGATCATAATAAGCAAAATCAATTGCATGGACCATAATAAGCAAAATAAGTTGCATGATCATAATAAGCAAAATAAATTGCAGGATCATAAACAAGCAAAAATCAGTGTCGGATCATAATAAGCAAAATCAATTGCATGGACCATAATAAGCAAAATCTGTTGCATGATCATAATAAGCAAAATCTGTTGCATGATCATAATAAGCAAAATCAATTGCATGGATCATAATAAGCAAAATCAGTGACGGATCATAATAAGCAAAATTAGTTGCAGGACCATAATAAGCAAAATTAGTTGCAGGACCATAATAAGCAAAATCAGTGTCGGATCATATGCAAAAGTGTTGCAGGATCATAATAAGCAAAATCAGTTGCATGATCACAATAAGCAAAATCTGTGTCGGATCATAATAAGCAAAATCACTTGCAGGATCATAATAAGCAAAATCACTTGCAGGATCATAATAAGTAAAATCAATTGCATGGATCATAATAAGCAAACTCAATTGCATGGATCATAATAAGCAAACTCAATTGCATGGATCATAATAAGCAAAATTAGTTGCAGGATCATAATAAGCAGAATGATATACCATTGCTTGCAGATGCTCCACATCAACCATCTCACAGAGAGCATTATTATTCAGATACAACGAAAAAACATCAATCGAAGATGATAAAAGACAGACCTAGAAGACGATGAATTAATGAAATAACAGACATCGCAGTCAGCACCAGATAGGAGACATTTAATGGAGCATTGTCTGAATTCTCGGAAATGTACTACACTAAAAGCAACCCATTTCTATAACATTCCTATCAATACATGTAATAATAATTTAAATAAAAACCCACAACAACCAACAGAAGCTGATATGACCAATACAAACAGAAGACAGGAATCAAAACGCTATCATTAAACTTATACCTTTAGATTAGAGAACCTGGAGATTCCTTATGTAGCATAATGTTGATCATAAGAATAAGCAACACCAGTTCTGGATTATAATAAGTAACACACCAGTACTAGATTATAATGAGCAACACCAGTTCTGGATTATAATAACACCAGTACTAGATTATAATGAGCAACACCAGTTCTGGATTATAATAAGCTACACCGGTATTGGATTATATTAATTAACACCAGCACTAGATTATATTAATTAACACCAGCACTAGATTATAATAAGCAACACCAGTACTGGATCATATATAATAAGCAACACCAATACTGGTTCATATATAATAAACAACACCAATACTGGTTCATATATAATAAGCAACACCAATACTGGTTCATATATAATAAGCAACACCAGTACTGGTTCATAGATAATAAGCAACACCAATACTGGTTCATATATAATAAGCAACACCAGTACTAGATTATATATAATAAACAACGCTAGCACAGGATCATACTAAGCAACAACAGTACTGCATCATATATAATAAGCAACACCAGTACTGGTTCATAGATAATAAGCAACACCAATACTGGTTCATATATAATAAGCAACACCAGTACTAGATTATATATAATAAGCAACGCTAGCACAGGATCATATTAGGCAACAAAAGTGCTGGATCATAATAAGCAACACCAGTTAAAATTACTTGCAGATAGTCCACATCAACCAACATCTCACAGAGAACATTATTATGCAGAAACGAAGTGGAAATAAAACAGGACAAGAAGGCGCTAGATTAATGAAATAGCACATAACATTGAGCACCATATAGGAGACACATTATAGAGTATTGTCTCAATGCTCGGAAATGTACTGAAATAAAAATCACATTTTTAGAAAATTCCTATCAACACATGTAATAGTAATTTTAAAAATACAATAACGAACAAAGAATGACATGACCAACACGCACAGAAGACAGAAGTCAAAACGTTAATAATAGACATATATCTTTAAGAAGAGAATCAGGATATTACACTAGCAAGCACGTTCACAATGGAAAACCGTGGAAGGTTTCAACAAATGATGGACAATACCAGATTAGCTTTAATCCTAATAATTAGAAAGTAAGCAAATAAGTAGAAAGTAAAGAGCCCCGTCACGCCAAGTGGCGTATAGGGAATATGGTGTTAGTTACCATCATTTTTTATAGACCTTCAGTACATGAATTTTGAGGTAATGTGGTCGGTATTACGCCCGTGCCGCATTACTTTCGCAGAAAAAAAAATCTGGTAACCATTTAAGGCTGGGTGAACCCGGAAGTCGTCTATCAGGCTCGAACCCGACCTCTTGTCCTTTGTAGTCCAGATCCCTAAACACTGAGCTATCGCGGCACCCAATAGGCAATAATATAGTTCACAAAAATGAAACTAACAATATAAGAGAGTTTCATGTTGATCCAGTACTATTTTCAGATGTAGTGTTGCCAGACATGATGAAATAACAGAATAAAGACTCTCTCTTTAAAACATGTTCGAGGTAGTAACATTTTCCAAATATTTATTTAAACGAAATAAGCAATGAAGATACACTCAAATGGTGTAACATAGCGAATTTATACAAAATAATAGCAAGCGCCGAGAAGAGAGACAAAAGTAACACCACATAAAATAGCTTGTAATGAAATGGAGAAAGATGGTGACAAAAGCGATAGACTAAGTAGTGGAGATTTTTTTTTTTTAGTTCATGCGATTTGATGTGACGTCACAATCTTTATTTTAAGTGATCATCACAATGGAAAATAAAATAAAATAGAACACTCAAATTCAGACAAACCTATCTAAAGCGGACATAAATTACAAGTGATATGTCACATTATTTGTCTGCTGGTGAGTGTCCAATCCTGCTCCACATGAAAAACCAACTGGCACACACGGTAGACGACTTCATGTGAACATTTAGCCAGGTGTGAGAGGTTCCTGGTGTATCGTTCTACATTTAGCCAGGTGTGAGAGGTTCCTGGTGTGTCATCCTACATTTAGCCAGGTGTGAGAGGTTCCTGGTGCGTCATCCTGCATTTAGCCAGGTGTGAGAGGTTCCTGGTGTGTCATCCTACATTTAGCCAGGTGTGAGAGGTTCCTGGTGTGTCATCCTACATTTAGCCAGGCGTGAGAGGTTCCTGGTGTATCGTCCTACATTTAGGCAGGTGTGAGAGGTTCCTGGTGTGTCATCCTACATTTAGCCAGGTGTGAGAGGTTCCTGGTGTATCGTCCTACATTTAGCTTGGTGTGAGAGGTTCCTGATGTATCGTCCTACATTTAGCCAGGTGTGAGAGGTTCCGGGTGTGTCATCCTACATTTAGCCAGTTGTGAGAGGTTCCTGGTGTGTCATCCTACATTTAGTCAGGTGTGAGAGGTTCCGGATGTATCATCCTACATTTAGCCAGTTGTGCGAGGTTCTGGGTGTGTCATCCCACATTTAGTCAGGTGTGAGAGGTTCCGGGTGTGTCATCCTACATTTAGTCAGGTGTGAGAGGTTTCTGATGTATCGTCCTGATTGTTTAGTCATTATGTTAATTGGCTCAGATGATTCCTGAAATAATAATTTTACATTTCATGAATGATGAATATATAATTCATGAAGTGAACTAAATCACGATATTTTTAGATCTTGTATTTTATTATGTGGTTTCATAATATCGCATTTTATTCTGATTTTCCTGCAAGACAGCAGTTAATTGTAATCAATGTTGACTTTTTTTTTCTATTATGAGCGGCCACATGTATGACCTACTCTTCTCTATTTAACTGCGAGGTTTCCTTAACTAGTGTACATTGGGCCTCCTGTTAATTGCCGAATTCCAAAAGGGATCTCACTACCAAAGATTTCAGGGGGAGGTAATGTGACCAAAAAATTAACGGATTAATATTTTTAAGGACATCGGCGCCTGTAGTGGTCTTTGAACCTCGATCCTTCTTGTTCAGAACCGAACGCCGATCCTCTAGTCAATACTAGACTATTCCCCACGGCGAGAAATGATTTCTAATTTTCGTTATCGATTACTTGAAACTTTTCTCTCATGACTACTAAAAATAATTGTTTCAAACGTCTATATTTGGCGTATTACAATCATACTCTGCGCAGTCTTTTACACCTTGCCGTTCAGCCTGTCTTCTTCAGGTTGTATTTGTTTGGAACTGCTCTCCCTCTCCTCTTTGGTGTTAACTTCTTTTTTTAAGAGTAACAGATTAGCAGTTTACTCACTGAGCAGTCATTAGAAGCTGACGAAACACACACTTACAATAGCATGTATTGTATATGAACATTAACAAAAAACGATAGAACACAATCAGAATTTGTAGATAGCTTTCATTGATCAAGAAAAAGCATGTGATCGATTAAACAGAGAACAACTGTGGGATACACTAACAACATACGGAGTAGCCAACATCTTCTACTTCTTCTACCTTTCAGCTCCCTGTGGAGCATAGGTCCTCAACGAACACTTTCAAAGTCGTTCTGTTTCCTGCCATTCTTTTAAGATCATTCCATGTCTTCCCCATCATCTTAATCTCTGCTTCTATCTGTCTTCTTCGAGAATTCCTTGATCTTCTTCTTTGTCTTTTCCCCTGGGGATTCCAAAAAAGTGCATGTTGTGTAATACTCTCAGTTGGCTTCCGCAGTGTGTGTCCTATCCAGCGTCATTGTCTTCGCTGTATCTCTTTATCCACTGGTATTTGACTGGTACATTTCCATAATTCTATGTTAGTGATTTTGTCCTGCCATTTCCATCCTTTTATTCTGCGTAAGCATCCATTAATGAAAGTCTGTATCTTCATGATTCTCAATTTTGTTGTTCTACATGTTTCACAGCCATATAATGGGACTGACTTAACGTGGGAGTTGAAAATTTATATTTTTGTATTTAACCTATTTTCTTTGGACTTCCATATGTTTCCTAGTGCAACAAACGCTCCTTTTGTTTTTGATATCCTTATTTTGGTATCATTTTCTGCCCCCCCCCCTCTTTATCTATATTACTACCCAGATATATGTAAGATTGTACGTCTAGTAGGCAACATCTAACCAACCTAATTAAAAGTCTCTTCATCAACAGCAGCTGTACAGTCAGAACAGGAGCAGACTACACGGACCACTTTGAAGTTAGTCAGGTGTAACACAGGAGACTGTACTATCCCCGCTTCTGTTTATTACATACATTGACTATATATGCAAGTTAGCCAACCCATTAGAGACAGAGAGGAGATCAACGAGCTTTTATTTGCAGACGATCAGGCACTAATACATGGAAAAATAGAAGACCTACAAGAACACTTAAATAAACTCAACAGCATAGGCACAAAATATATTATGAAAATCAACATCAACAAAATAGAAGTCATGAATGTCGCCAAAAATAAACAGAACACCAACACAACTATAGACGGCAGACAAAAAAAAAACAAATAAAGGAATTCAAATACCTTGGACATTTAGTGACAAATGACAATTCACAAATTGCAGAGATAGAATCAAGATACATAAAAGCTTGTCAAATCATTGGACAGGTATCACCTCTATTGTCCAACAAGGAAAGAACTCTAGAGGCAAAACGGGCACTGTACAGTAGCAATACTAAATAAAAAGAAGAAAAAAGTTGTATGGTGACAGCTTTTCGTGGTAATGAACAAAACAAAAGTCGACGTTTCGGCCAAGTTGGCCTTCAGCTGGAACAAACAACAAACACAAAAAATATATAAAAGGATATGTTAACAAATCTAACTACATAGCGATAATATGCTAGATACTCAAGAAGATTTTTTAACATATCCTTTTATACATATTTTGTGTTTGTTGTTTGTTCCATCTGAAGACCTACTTGGCCGAAACGTCGACTTTTGTTTTGTCCATTACCACGCAAAGCTATCACCATACCACTTTTATTTATTATTTTTTTTTTTAGTATTGCTATTATCATCAGCTTTACAGCAGCTACCCATCTTAGTGCATCTTGATGCCTTTACCTCCACTGTACAGTACAATCTTCATCCCAACGTTGTGCTACCAATGCCAATCCTTGACCTTAGGTGCAAAAACAATAAGGAAAATAACCTCTTCTGAGATGAAATGTGTCAGACGAATGACAGGAAATAGTCTGAGAGATAAGATCAGAAATGAAGAGTTGAGGAAAAAACTAGGAATAGCCCTCGCCATAGAAATATAAAGAAACAACAGATAAAATGGTTTGGCCACGTGACAAGGCAGAGTAATCAAAACACAACACAACGAACCCTCATTAAACGTTGCAAGAAATTCTGACCCAAGGGTCGACCACGAAAAAGATGGATCGCCGGAATATTAGAAACACTAGGAAACAACAGCAGCAGAGACGAACAGAAGAGCAAAAGGCCGCAAATTATATCTTTCCTCGACGCTGAAAGGTAAATGAGGAAGGAAAGAAGTATACGAGCATTCATTTTCCTGACATCTTTTATTTCGACTTTTTCTTTTTGTACAATACGCACTCCTTATTTTCAGGACTGATTCCATTGTGGCCTGGGAGTACAAGTTTTTTTTTTATGTATCATTACTCTCTTGTTTGAGAATACTGTCAGCCTTAATATAATGTTTTACAGACTGGAGAACTATTAGAAGAACAAAGAATACTGAAATGAATTGTGTTTAGACGCAGGACAGAGACATGACCAGAGAGATATAACTGCACAGACATACATGGGTCAAGACAAAAAAAAGGCACATAAATGAGGGTCAAGACAAAAAAATACACATAAATGAGGGTCAAGACATAAAAATTCACATAAATGACAGTCAAGACAAAAAAAATGCAAAAAAATGGGGTCAAGACAAAAAAAGCACATAAATGAGGGTCAAGACAAAAAAATGCACATAAATGAGGGTCAAGACAAAAAATGCACATAAATGAGGGTCAAGACAAAAAAATGCACATAAATGACAGTCAAGACAAAAAAATGCACACAAATGAGGGTCAAGACAAAAAAAAGCACATAAATGAGGGTCAAGACAAAAAAATGCACATAAATGAGGGTCAAGACAAAAAAAAGCACATAAATCAGGGTCAAGACAAAAAAATGCACATAAATGAGGGTCAAGACAAAAAATGCACATAAATGAGGGTCAAGGCAAAAAAATGCACATAAATGGGGGTCAAGACAAAAAATGCACATAAATGCATCAAAATACAAGGCTGTAGTGAAGCTAATTGTGAGGAGAAATGAAAACAAATATAGACAAAACGGTGTAGTTAAAACTTCACGTAGCAAGTGGGCAAAACAAATATAGACAAAACGGTGTAGTTAAAACTTCACGTAACAAGTGGGCAAAACAAATATAGACAAAACGGTGTAGTTAAAACTTCACGTAACAAGTGGGCAAAACAAATATAGACAAAACGGTGTAGTTAAAACTTCACGTAACAAGTGGGCAAAACAAATCAGAACGACGTTTCGGCGCAATAGACATTCAACAGGAACAAACACACAACACACGTAAAATATGTACTAGAGTAAGACGATATAAAACCATAGAGTAGCAGCTTTTTGGGGCATGTTAAAAGGCACAGTAGTCTACTAAAAGTAATCTTGGAAAGGAACATACCAGGTAAAAGAGGTAGACCAAGAATAACATGGACGAGTAACATAAAAAAAAATGAGCAAGTCAGCCTATGAGAACCTGCGCCATCAACGCAAGATACAGAGCGGAATGGCACTTCATGGTAGCCAATGTTCGCTGCGAAGACTGCACTCAATGATGATGATAACTTTACTTAAAGCCTGTTCAAACTGCACCATTAAAATGACATTCTCTGTTTTCAAAACTGTAGCCCAATATCTAAATTACATTTTAAAAAATTAATTAAATTATAGAATAAACGACCATTATTATTATAATGACAAGTGGGAATGGAAACTATAAAACTTGTTGTAATTGTAAAAACGCATAGTAAACCTTACTATGCTATTAACATTTAAGAATAATAGTTGCGTTTGCTTATATATATATAAGCAAATATTTTTTTCGGATTTTTTTTCTGGGAAAAGTAGAACGGCAAGTAATACCGACTACATTACCCCAAATCAAATGTCAAATAAAAAAAAAATCGTGTGCTGAAGGTCTGTAAAATGTATATATAAACATATTTAGAACATTCAATAAAGCTATATATGTTGTCCTTGCTTAAAACATTTTGACTGTTGCTTCCTTTAAAAATTATTTCAATTGTATTATAGATGGTGTGAGTGTGTGCGACCATGGTAAATTTGTGTGTGAATGTAAGGGCTGTAACCTATGTTATTTCTTACTGGTTATTAATTACTGCTATTATTTCCCCTTGTAATCCCACAAAAAATCCGTAGTCGCTTCCTGTTTATTTTTATCAGTTAACATCCGTCTCAAGAATCGCGATAGTTCAGTGGTTATCGAACTGGACTACTAAGGACAAGAGGTAGGGTTCGATCCTGATCGACGACCTTCAGGTTCACCCATTATTAAATGGGTACCGGATTTTTTTCCAGGAAAAGTAAAGCGACACGGACGTAATACTGACCCCATTACTCCAAAAATCATACGCCGAAGGTCTATACAAATTATGGCCACTAACATCGTATTTCCTACACGCAAAATGTCGTGATAGTGCTTTTCACTTTTCAGTTTATTAAAGTCAGTCTGCTCATAAATGAAACAAGCTACATATATTATTATGTACAAGTGAGAAAAGAAACATTTACATTTGAGTGTTTAATATATGGTTGAGCATTTCTTTCGCAATCTTTATAAGCAATTAACAAAATATTATGTATTTAGTACTTGTCAATGTTCACTGCAAGTTGCTTTAACTTTAACACTACAATTCGCTCACAATACATTTATGCTGATGTATATCATGATGTTAGTGCTGTATTCTTTTCATTTCTGTTTTCAGCATAAGCCAGATGCTAAGGCTGTCGAAGAGATAACCTTGTGGAAGACCAACAGTTACTGATGTCCACTGAGACAACGAGGAGCTGAGTATTTTGTCATAGATAACAATTAAGTATCTCTAATTACATTTACCTTTTTTTCTGTTTTTAGTCACTTATCATCTCTTGTCAATTTTATTCTTTTTCTTGTGTTTTGTCTTCTGCATTCATCAACATCAAGTACCATGCCTGCTGGGGTAGGGGATCATGTCTCGCTACAACTTTCGATCTCGACAGTTATTTATCATTTCTGTAGTTGACCTTCTGCTAAGCTATTCTCTTAAGCTGTCTGTTATCATTTCGCTTTGCTTCGCTCCATCTCTTCATCCCTCAATGTTCCCAGTTGTTACAATATATTCCAGCTGTTCCCTTATTGCATGGCCAAAAAATCATAATAATTTTTTTTCCTAATATTGGAAATTAGCTGTCTTTTTGCCTGGGCCTCTTTCAGAACGTTTTCATTACTCTTCTTAGCTGTCCTTAGTACTCTCAATATTCGTCTGTAAAACCACATTTCTACAGCCTCCAGTGATTACTTTGTCTGTTGTCAAATTATCCATGATTCACATCAATATATTAAGACTGGAACTACATAACAGTTAAGAACTCGTGTTCTTTGTTTCTATTGTCAAAAATGGTTTGCACAGTATCTACCTGATTTTTGTGAAAGCTTCTTTTCCCTAAGTCATTCTGCATCTTACCTTTGTTCTGCATCTACCATCTGAGATTAATCATTGTTCCCATTAATTTACCTGTTTTAATATTGTTCCACTTGTACATTAATCTCACTGTAATAACTACATTTTGCTACACTCGATACAATGTAATAAATATAAATATTTGTTGTCATGTTAACATACAATTAAAACAGAAGTAGACCAAACCAAGATATGGACACGATGATTTTTCAACATTTAAAAACTAATGTTTATTAACATATAAAGACTAATGTCCATCAACATATAAAGACTAATGTCCATTAACATATAAAGACTAATGTCCATTAACATATAAAAACTAATGTCCATCAACATATAAGACTAATGCCCATTAACGTATAAAAACTAATGTCCATCAACATAAAGACTAATGTCCATTAACATATAAAGACTAATGTCCATCAACATATAAAAACTAATGTCCATCAACATATAAAGACTAATGTCCATCAACATATAAAAACTAATGTCCATTAACATATAAAGTCTAATGTCCATCAACATATAAAAACTAATGTCCATCAACATATAAAGACTAATGTCCATTAACATATAAAGATTAATGTCCATCAACATATAAAAACTAATGTCCATCAACATATAAAGACTAATGTCCATTAACATATAAAGACTAACAACTAACAACATAAGAAGACTAATGACCATGAATATATAAGACTTCTTAAGACATAAAATAATTCTTGGATGAACCAAGCACATTTGGATTGGGCGTATCGCTCTTTCACGCTCTCTTGACCTTTCCTCACTTCAATGTGTCACGTACCCATTACATCTCAGCCTGGTCGCTTGGAATGAGTCAAGCTGGGTTTGAATCCAAGTAAGCTGTATAGCCAAGACAACACTTTACCACAACGTACTGATAACCACTTTAAAACATATAAGAGCATGCTAGAAACATTTGAGAAGCACTCCGAGGTGACCTCAGGTAAGTTTCTCTTCAGATTGTATGTTGCTACAGAAGTTGAGTGTGTTCTATTCAATCAAAGTTCTAATTCTTTCCCTTTCTGATTCGATTTCAAATTGTTAGAGTTATCTATCTTTAATAAACTTATCTGTGTACTAATTGTGCTGTGTCTAAGCTTCATATTATGCAGGATTCGTGTAGTTGATATTAATATATAGGTAATATACATTCTTAATAGCGATTGAGTTGTTGAATTATTTGCGGGTCATCATCATTGCACTCCGAACATGTCCAAATGTGCTCAGATCCCCCCTCAGCAATTCCCTCAGTGTCCACCGACTGACGACTCCAGTTCTATGTTGGTTGATAAGTCTTCTTACACGGCCACTAAGTTTCTCATTTCTGGCTGTGCCCATCTTAACTCCCATTTCCATCATCCGAAAAAGTGACGTGGATCTGTGTTTGTCGAAGTCATGTGCTCTTCCAACATCTCGAAGGGCATTGAAGATGTCCGCCCGATCCATTGGTTGCCCGTCCTCAACGACAGCTCAGCTAGCCAACCTATCCGCTCTTTCATTTCCCTGTACTCCCGCATGTCCAGGCACATAGACAAAGGTGACCTTACGTATTTTGGATTTCTGCAACGACTCTACCCATTGCATGCGTACAGAGCCCACCTCCATTTTTTTAATTATGCTCATCGAATCACTCAGTATACATGCGTGTGTGCAGTTTTGTGACTCTAACCATTTGAATGCCTTGGTCACTGCCATCGCCTCCATTGTCATGCTACTCGTGGTCATGACGTATGCACCACTGTCTTCCTTGTCTATTCTGCCTGCCGAGCGTGCTGTAAATGCCCATGCACTTCTTTGATGTCGTATTACAGATCCGTCTGTATAGATGACTGCATCTTTCTCATCGGTGTTATCGCAGATGAGACCGTTGACCTCAGCATTAACCACGACCGGGTTCTGTTCCCTACTTTTCCTGCCGAGTGTGACAATACACGAGAAAAGTCCTCTTGAATGACGTAGGCACCGGTATCCACTCCTCACCAACGCTGATATTGGTAAGCCCACAGACCTGTTTGATGGCATCTTCTGCTCGGCCCACCCATGATTTGCCTCTTTTTAGCCTGGTACCTTTCACTGTGCTGAGCACGTGGTGCAATGGATGCTCTGTATCTGTACTAATCTTCAGGTATGCTCGTGCTCTCCAGATCTTGATTCTGTCATCCATGGTTGGAAAGTCAAGAAGATACCTCATTGCTACACAGGGAGTATCCCTCGTATATCCCAGGATAATGCGCATGGCTTCATTTTGTATTTTTTACAGCCTATCAATTTGAGTCGTACTGAAAGTTAGAATTGCCAGGGCATACTCGGTTGGTGCCAGGACTAATCCCTGGAACACGCATTGAGCCATATATTGGCTTCGGACCTTATATTGTTCTTCGTTTTTTTCTATGGTTGTTTGTCTGTCAATTTTTCCGAGTGCTAACACATACTTCTTTGTTCTATTATTCCCTATTATCGCCTCGGAAGTTCCCCATATAATAATATTTATGTATTATTATTTGTACCCAATAAAATAAACAATTGTAGGTTTCTTAACTTTTGTACCAATATTTTTCCTAAATCCAAATGAATAAATACAGAAAATAACATCGGATTAGAAATGCTGAAGAGGCTTTCCTGCACCTCTATGGTTTAACCTATAAATCCTGTTGCGTGCTATCTAAGTATAAGGCGAGTCCCTTCCAAACAGTCGAGATCCCTTTCCAAACCGCTACGTTCCCCTTCCAAACCGCTGAGATCCCCTTCCAAATCACTTTGATCACCTTTCAAACCACTGAGATCCCCTTCAAACCACTGAGATCCCCTCTCACACCACTAAGATCCCGTATCAAAACAACTGTGATCCTCTTTCATATCAATGAGATCCCTTTTCAAACATCTGAGATCCATTTTCAAACCACTGAGATCCCTTTTCAAATCACTGAGATCCCTTTCAAACAAATGAGATCCATTTTCAAACCACTGAGATCCCTTTTCAAATCACTGAGATCCCCTTTCAAACCACTGAGATCCCTTTTCAAATCACTGAGATCCCCTTTCAAACCACTGAGATCCCACACCAACCGTTAAGATCCCCTTTCAAACCACTGAGATCCCGTTCCAAACCACTGAGATCCCCTTTCAAAACATTGAGATCCCCTTTCAGATCAATGAGATCCCCTCTCAAACCACTGAGATCAAATTTCAAACCGCTGATATCACCTTTCATATCTTTGAGATCCCATTTCAAACCACTGAGATTCTTTTTCAAACCAGTGAGATCCCCTTATAAACCCCTGAGATCCCTATTCAAACCGCTAAGTTCCCCTTTCCAACAACTGAGATCCCTTTTCAAACCACTGAGATCCCCTTTCAAAACACTGAGATCCCTTTTCAAACCACTGAGATCCCCTTTCAAACCACTGTGATCCCCTTCCTAACAGTTGATATTGCCTCCCACACTACTGAGATCCCGTATCAAATCACTGTGGTCCTCTTTCATATCGTAGAGATCCCTTTTCAAACATCGGAGATCCCTTTTCAAACCACTGAGAACCTTTTTCGAACCACTGAGATCCCCTTTCAAACCACTGAGATCCCTTTTCAAACCCCTGAGATTTGTACTGTTCACGCAGTACATATACTAAAATTGGAACGATACAGAGATAATTAGCATGGCCCCTGCGCAAGGATGACATGCAAATTCGTGAAGCGTTCCATATTTTTTTAGGGGGCCTCGGTAGCCTAGTTGGGAAAACCACCCGACTGGACTACCGACGTTCGGACAGCCCGTGTTCGATTCCCGCTGGGAGCAGTGTGAATTGTACTCGTGGTTGGAAAAAAAAATACCCCTACGGTCGACCCAGCCGTTGGCAGAAATGGGTACCAGGAGATTATCCTGGGAAGGTGAGGAATGTCGCTTCGCATCTGAGTTTCGATGCTTGAGGCTACACTATACAGATATATCCGAACATTTCTGGATAGGCGGCCGAGCACATATGGGTGTAAACTCGCGTGCTAAGACGCCGGTTCAAGTCTCGTACTTTACCTTTACCTTTACCCTGAGATACCAATCCAAACCGCTGAGTTCCTCTTTCGAACATCTGAGATCCCTTTTCAAACCACTGTAAACCCTTTAAAAAAACTGAGATCCCCTTCCAAACCGCAGAAATCCCCTCTCACACCACTGAGATCCCGTATCAAACAACTGAGATCCCCTTTCAAATCGTTGAGATCCCTTTTTGAAACGCTAAGATCCCGTTCCAAAACGTTGAGATCCCCTTTCAAACCATAGAGATCCCTTTCTAAACCACTGAGATCCCCTTTCAAGCCACCGAGATCCCTTGTCAAACCACTGATGTCACATTTCTAACCACTGAGATCACCTTTCAAACCGTTGAGATCACTTCTCACACCACTGAGATCCCGAATCAAATAACTGACATCCCCTTTCAGATCAATGAGATCCCTTTTCAAACCTATGAGAGTCTTTTTAAACCACTGAGAACCCTTTTCAAACCACTGATATCCCCTTTCAAACCACTGAGATTCCTTTTAAAACATAAAAGATCCCTTTTTAAACCACTGAGACCCCTTTTCAAACCACTGAGATCCCCTTTCAAACAACTGAGATTCACTTTCAAACCACTGAGATCATTCAAACCGCTGAGATCATTTTTCAAAATACTGAGATCCCCTTACAAACCACTGAGATCCCTTTTCAAACCATTGAGATTCTTATTCAAACAGCTGAGATCCCCTTTAAAACCACTGAGATACCTTTTCAAACCACTGAGATGCCCTTTAAAACCACTGAGATCCCCTCTCACACCACTAAGATCCCGTATCAAAACACTGTGATCCCCTTTCATATCAATGAGAACCCTTTTGAAACATCTGAGATCCATTTTCAAACCACTGAGATCCCTTTTCAAATCACTGAGATCCCCTTTCAAACAACTGAGATCCATTTTCAAACAACTGAGATTCCTTTTCAAACCACTGAGATCCCCTCACCAAACGTTAATATCCCCTTTCAAACCACTGAGATCTCGTTCCAAACCGATGATATGCCCTTCCAAACCGCTGAGATCCTCTTTCAAACCACTGAGATCCCGTTCCAAACCGCTGAGATCCCCTTTCAAAACACTGAGATACCATTTCAGATCAATGAGATCCCCTCTCAAACCACTGAGATCAACTTTCAAACCGCTGATATCCCCTTTCATATCACTGAGATCCCCTTTCAAACCACTGAGATTCTTTTTCAAACCAGTGAGATCCACTTTCAAACCCCTGAGATCCCTATGCAAACCGCTAAGTTCCCCTTTCAAACCACTGAGAACCTTTTTCAAACCACTGAGATCCCCTTTCAAACAATTTGAGATCCCTTTTCAAACCCCTGAGATCCCAATCCAAACCGCTCAGTTCCTCTTTCAAACATCTGAGATCCCTTTTCAAACCACTGTAAACCCTTTCAAACAACTGAGATCCCCTTGCAAACCGCTGAAATCCCCGCTCACACCACTTAAATCCCGTATCAAACAACTGAGATCCCCTTTCAAACCGTTGAGATCCCTTTTTGAAACGCTAAGATCCCCTTCCAAACCGTTGAGATCCCGTTCCAAAACGTTGAGATCCCCTTTCAAACCATAGAGATCCCTTTCTAAACCACTGAGACCCCCTTTCAAGCCACCGAGATCCCATGTCAAACCACTGATGTCACATTTCTAACCACTGAGATCCCCTTTCAAACCGTTGAGATCACTTCTCACACCACTGAGATCCCGTATCAAATAACTGAGAACCCCTTTCAGATCAATGAGATCCCTTTTCAAACCTATGAGAGTCTTTTCAAACCACTGAGACCCCTTCTCAAACCACTGAGATCCCCTTTCAAACCACTGAGATTCCTTTTAAAACATAAAAGTTCCCTTTTTAAACCACTGAGACCCCTTTTCAAACCACTGAGATCCCCTTTCAAACAACTGAGATTCACTTTCAAACCACTGAGATCACCTTTCAAACAACTGAGATTCATTTTCATACCACTGAGATCCCCTTACAAACCGCTGAGATCCTTTTTGAAACCACTGAGATCCCCTTTCAAACCACTGAGATCCCTTTTCAAACTATTGAGATTCTTATTCAAACAGCTGAGATCCCCTTCAAACCACTGAGATACCTTTTCAAACCACTGAGATGCCCTTTAAAACCACTGAGATCCCTCTCACACCACTAAGATCCCGTATCAAAACACTGTGATCCCCTTTCATATCAATGAGAACCCTTTTGAAACATCTGAGATCCATTTTCAAACCACTGAGATCCCTTTTCAAATCACTGAGATCCCCTTTCAAACAACTGAGATCCATTTTCAAACAACTGAGATTCCTTTTCAAACCACTGAGATCCCCTCACCAAACGTTAATATCCCCTTTCAAACCACTGAGATCTCGTTCCAAACCGATGATATGCCCTTCCAAACCGCTGAGATCCTCTTTCAAGCCACTGAGATCCAGTTCCAAACCGCTGAGATCCCCTTTCAAAACACTGAGATCCCCTTTCATATCACTGAGATCCCCTTTCAAACCACTGAGATTCTTTTTCAACCATTGAGATCCACTTTCAAACCCCTGAGATCCCTATTCAAACCGCTAAGTTCCCCTTTCAAACCACTAAGAAAATTTTTCAAACCACTGAGATCCCCTTTCAAACCACTGAGATCCCTTTTCAAACCCTGAGATCCCAATCCAAATCCGCTGAGTTCCTCTTTCAAACATCTGAGATCCCTTTTCAAACCACTGTAAACCTTTTCAAACAGCTGAAATCCCTTTTCAAACCAGTGAGATCCCTAATCAAACCACTGAGATCCCCTTTCAAACCACGGAGATCCCCTTCCAAACCGCTGAAATCCCCTCTCACAACACTGAGATCCGTATCAAACAACTGAGATCCCCTTTCAAACCGTTGAGATCCCTTTTTGAAACGCTAAGATCCCTTCCAAAGCGTTGAGATCCCGTTTCAAACCTTTGAGATCCCCTTTCAAACCACAGAGATCCCTTTCTAAACCACTGAGATCCCCTTTCAAGCCACCGAGATCCCTTGTCAAACCACTGATGTCCCATTTCTAACCAATGAGACCCCCTTTCAAACCGCTGAGATCACTTCTCACACCACTGAGATCCCGAATCAAATAACTGACATCCCTTTCAGATCAATGAGATCCCTTTTCAAACCTATGAGAGTCTTTTTAAACCACTGAGAACCCTTTTCAAACCACTGATATCCCCTTTCAAACCACTGAGATTCCTTTTAAAACATAAAAGATCCCTTTTTAAACCACTGAGACCCCTTTTCAAACCACTGAGATCCCCTTTCAAACAACTGAGATTCACTTTCAAACCACTGAGATCACCTTTCAAACCGCTGAGATCATTTTTCAAAATACTGAGATCCCCTTACAAACCGCTGAGATCCTTTTTAAAACCACTGAGATCCCCTTTCAAACCACTGAGATCCCCTTTCAGATCAATGAGATCCCTTTTCAAACCTATGAGATCTCTTTTCAAACCACTGAGATCCCTTTTCAAACCACTGAGATCCCCTTTCAAACTACTGAGATCCCTTTTCAAACCACTGAGACCCCTTTTCAAACCTTTGATATTCCTTTCCAAACTACTGAGATCCCCTTCCAAACCATTCAGATCCCTTTTCATACAACAGAGATCCCCTTTCAAAACGCTGAGATCCCTTTTTAAACTACTGAGATACCCTTTCAAACCCGCTGAGATCCCCTTTCAAACCGCTGAGATGACCTTTCATACAGCTGAGATCCCCTTTCAAACTGCTGAGATCCCCTTTCAAACCACTGTGATCCCCTTTTAAACCGCCGAGATCCCCTTTAAAACCACTGGTATCCCCTTTCAAACCGATGTGTTCCCTATGAAACCGCTGAGATCCCTTTTAAACGACTGAGATCCCTTTCAAACAACTGAGATCCCTTTCAAATCACTGAGATCCAATTTCAAACCGCTATTATCCCATTCAAACCACTGAGATCCCCTTTCTAACCCCTGAGATCCCCTTCCAAACCATTGAGATCCTATTTCAAACCTGTGAGATTCCCTTCATAGTATTCACTACAGGGTCCAGCGACTGACAACTCCAGGTCTCTGGCTTCACCATCGCACCTGTATACGAAGGTATATAAACAATACAAATAAAATAAATTAAATAAAAGTTGATGTCTTCTTCTTGTTCCTTTCCTTTCTCATTTGTCTTTCAGCGTCGAAGGGAGATATAATTTGCGGTCTTTTGCTCTTCTCTTCGCCTCTGCTGCTGTTATGTTTTCTAGTGATTCTAGTATTCCGTCGATCCATCTTTTTCGTGGTCGACCCTTGGGTATGGTATTCTGGTATTTGAATTCCTCTACTTGTTTCAGTTGCCTGCCTTTTATAGTTATGTCGATGTTCTGTTTATTTTTGGCGAAATTCATGACTTCTGTTTTGTTGATGTTGATTTTCATGTTGCATTTGTGTCTGTGCTGTTGAGTCTATTTAAGTGTTCTTGCAGATCTTCCATCTTTTCATGTATTAGTGCATGATCGTCTGCAAATAAAAGCTCGTTGATAGCTTCTGTCTCTGTTGGGTTGGTTAACTTGCATATATAGTCCATGTATGTAATAAATAATAGGGGGGACAGTACGCACCCCTGACTTACACCTGACCTAACTTCAAAGTGGTTAGTGCAGCCTGCTACTGTTCTGCAGCTGCTATTGATGTAGAGACGTTTAACTAAGTTGGTTAGATGTTGGCTTACTCCGTATGTTGTTAGTATCTCCCACAGTTGTTCTCTGTTTCCTCTGTCGAATGCTTTTTCCTGGTCAATGAAAGCTATGCATAAGTTTTGATTTCTAAGTTGATGTCTAAGATAAAGAAAATATATTAAAGTGCTCACGAACAAAAACATGAAGATACAGACCTTCATTAATAGATGCTTACGCAGGATAAATGGATGGAAATGGCGGGACAAAATCACTAACATACAATTATGGAAATATACCAGTCAAATACTTGTAGATAAAGAGATGCAGCGAAAAAGATGGCGATGGATAGGATACACAATGCGGAAACCAACTGAGTGTATTACACGTATTGCCTTTTTTGGAATCCCCAAGGAAAAAGACAAAGAGGAAGAACAAAATATTCTTTGAGAAGACAGGTGGAAGCAGGGTTGAAGATGATGTGGACGACATGGAATGATCTTAAAAGAATGGCAGAAACAGAACGGCTTGGAAAGTGTTTGTTGAAGACCTATGCTCCACAGGGAGCTGAAAGGTAGAAGAACAAGACTGACGAACAAATTGTTATTTTATTGGAACAACAATAACACATAATATGATCCGTAGAGATAAAAGGTATAGAATATAATAAAAATGACACTTATTTATTGCACACAACTGTCCGTCACACTATTCAGAAACAATCGGATATAGATTCTGAACATTCTATTACTGTAGGGTCACCTTGATCTTACAAAAAAAAAACAAAAAAAAAAACAAAAACCAATCATATGCTTTTGATTCAGTTTGTCTGTACGGACACACGGCTGATTACAGCTTTTCGTCACAGCAAAGCTCTTTTCTCGAATCTTTTTTTTTCTTTTTCTGTATACTCCCACCCCCCTCCCTCCCCCTTAGCTGTATTCATGGCCCCCAAATGCAACCGGTAAAGATATCGGGGCCTTGTGTAGCTCCAGCACCCCCACGCCAGGGCACCCTAGTAGCACCCACCTTAGAAACAGAGGTTTACAAGAAGAAATGAAACGAGTTAACAGCCTGGTTGCTACGTCTGTCGTGTATGGCAGATGTTCATTTGACCGGTGTGTCATTCTGAATGCCTTCAGAGAGATAGAGCGAGTCAATCATTGAGTTTCAATCAATGATCATGAATTTACAGTCATGTCCAGACTGCTAGAACATCAGGACAACATTTGAGATGCCGGAATGAAGCGCTAGGCGGGGAGACACAGAAGAATAGCAAACAACACAGAACTGGAGTCGTCTGTCTCCACACACTTGAGGGTCACACTGGGGAGGAGATATAAACACTTTTAGGAGTGCAATAATGGTGATCCTCCGACTGTAAATTGTAACTGTGAATGATGACACATACATATTTAGATCATAATTTAGCGAGGACATAGGACTAAGTAACGACCAGACAAATTTAACATTGGGACAACTAAGAGACCATGTTGAGGAATTAAACCGCCGTGACAGACCAAAAGGTTGTAAATTGAGAATGACCTTAGTTGTCTAAAAGGAATATTGAACTCGCAAACTAAAGGCGAGTCACACGGTAGCAGGTAATAAAAAATAGTCGACCTAGTGTTCAGAGGAGAATGGGGTAGTATTAGATGTCATTTATGTGGAGAAAGAATAGGAGAACATCTGCGCGAAAAACATTGCCTACGAAGCTAATTTATTTAGTTAGCAGAGTGGCAGTGTTCCCTAGCGTTTGGCTTTTCGTGGAAAGGCACTGCGCCACTGAGTACGGGTTCGATCCTGCTTTGGTCCATATTTTTTTCTGTTGTTGGATATTTGTTAATTTTTTTCCGAAAGCTGTAAACATACCTCTTCCTCTGAATTGATTCGCTGATTATCGCCTCGGAAGTTTCCCTCTAAAATAATATTCATTTATTATTATTTGTCTTCAGAGAAAGAATAGTTAGCAGGGAGGTAGAAGTTTAACAAGAAATAGGAAACAGGGGAGGAAGACTCGGATATCGAGTTACCTAGGTACAAACAACGGACAAAAGTCCTTGTTTAGGAAGTTGTGTCCAGCTCAAAGAGTAACAGGTGTGAATCTGAGCGACCGCACGAATTCTGGGAAAGCCCAGGCCTTGGTTGTAAATCTGTCACAATGAGTGGACAAAGAGAAACAGGAAGTCAGGTTAACTTTCGGTCAAATGAGAGGGGTATATAACGAGAGATTAGGAGATCACAATAAGAGGCCACGCACTAGAACTAGAAGACTAGGCTAGAAAGGGAGAATAAGACTAGAAATAAGAACAGAGAAAGCCAAAGAACCTTAGAAGTTAGCCATAGGTGAAAGTTAGAAACAGAAGACACTGATGAGATAGAGCTAGATTGAGAGACAGCTGGAGTTAGAGAGAGAGAGCGACAGAGAGAGAGAGAGAGAGAGAGAGCGACAGAGAGAGAGAGAGAGAGCTAGAAAAGTCAGTGTACGGAGTTAAAGCAGTGAATCAGTGAGCAGACTCAATGCAGATTAGCCACTTTACTAATAGCTGAGGTATATTATCTACGGCAGTCGAAGTACTTCAGTGGCCAAGATTGTTGACAGATTGAGCAATTATCTACAGACACGATATGAGATATAATATAGATAAAGATGGAGGAACAGAAAATGATACCAAAATAAGGATATCAAAAGCAAGAGGATCTGTTGTTGCACGGGGAAACATACGGAAGTCCAAAGAAATTAGGTTAAATACACAAATAATCATTTTCAACTCCAATGTTAAGTCAGTCCTATTATATGGCTGTGAAACATGAAGATTAAAAAAATTGGCAATCATGAAGATGCAAACTTTCATTGATGGATGCTTACGCAGAATAACAGGATGGAAATGGCAGGACAAAACCACTAACATAGAATTATGGAAATGTACCAGTCAAATACCAGTGGATAAAGAGATACAGCGAAGAAGATGGCGCTGGATAGGACACACTCTGCGGAAGCCAACTGAGAGTATTACACAACATGCCCCTTTTTGGAATCCCCAGGGGAAAATACAAAGAGAAAGAACAAGAAATTCTTTGAGAAGGCAGACAGAAGCAGAGATGAAGATGATGGGGAGGACATGGAATGATCTTAAAAGAATGGCGGGAAACAGAACGACTTGGAAAGTGTTTGTTGAAGACCTATGCTCCTCAGGGAGCTGAAGGGTAGAAGAAAACAATATGAAATGTTATAGTCTGATAGTATCTCCGTAAATATAATAAATGATGACTGATTTTAACACATCAGAGTTTGTTCAGTCTTGAATTGATATCGTGTCATTTACCAAGAAATCATCAGAACACGGCTACAAAATAAACTAAACTAAACTAAAGACAGTTTAAAAGTATAGTGTATATGTGTAAGTATTTCGTAAGCAGATACTATATTAATGACATTTTAAATAATGTTTACAGATATGTAAAAAAAATAATTACAACATTCTCGATACATAAATAATTAAGGATACAATAGTTACATATACAATTGGTACAGATACACTTGTTACAGATACGCAGTTACAGAAAAATACTGGTACAGATATAATTGTTAAAGAAAAAACTGTTACAGATACAACTATTACAGATACAAATGGTACAGATATAATTGTTACAGAAAAAAACTTTTATAGATACAACTGTTACAGATAGAATTGTTGCGGATACCATTGTTACAGA